>CAUYPK010171058.1:0-26399 GCA_963574355.1 Loris lydekkerianus
GGTATTATGTACACCACGGAATATTATGCAGCCTTAAAGAAAGATGGAGACTTTACCTCTTTCATGTTTACATGGATGGAGCTGGAACATATTCTTCTTAGTAAAGTATCTCAAGAATGGAAGAAAAACTATCCAATGTACTCAGCCCTACTATGAAACTAATTTACAGCTTTCATATGAAGGCTATAACCCAGTTATAACGCAAGAATGTGGGGTAGGGGCAAAGGGAGGGGAGGGAGATAGGAAGTGGGCGGAGGGAAGATGATTGGTGGGATTACACCTACGGTGCATCTTACAAGGGTACATGTGAAACTTAGTAAGTGTAGAATATAAACAGAATAACTAAGAAAACGCCAGGAAGGCTATGTTAACCAGTGTGATGAAAATATGTCAAATGGTCTATAAAACCAGTGTATGGTGCCCCATGATCGCATTAATGTACACAGCTATGATTTAATAAAAAAATTTAAAAAGTAAGTGCCCACACCTGGACAAACCAACAGAGTGACGACCAGGAGGAAGGGGCTACGTGGTGAGTCTGGGGGAGGGGGTGGGGAAAAGGGACAGAGAGGAAACATCACTGAGGCAGGTAGGTCTAGAAAGGCACGGGAGGAAGGGAAAGGCTGACCCTGCTGGGAAAGGGGGTGAGGCATCCACGGGGTGCTGAGCACTTGCCCAGAGGTGGAGTCGTTCTCTGGAGGGTTGTTCTGAGCATGCAAGCTGGGTCCTATCAGTGGGCTCCGGTCACAGGAGGAGCCCAGCTAAGAGCCCTGGGTGGAAAGAAGTCCGGAGGGGACAGAGTCCTGCAACCCTGCTCTGGCCTCCCCACACTCCATGGGCCCCCAGGACATGCTCTCAAAGTCCCCAGTGGAGTCCCATCCTCGCAAGGCTGGGGACTCATTCAGGGCACATGGCAGATGCCAAGAAGGCTCCAGCACCTGCTCTTCTCCAACCCCCTCCCCTTCTTGAGCACCCTCAGCCCCTCCCCCTCCAAAAAATCAGCCACACAAACTAGAGGGGAGCAGTGGGCAGGGGGAGGGAGGGCCCGAGGCAGGTTTGGGTGTCTCATTCAATCAAACCCCACTATTCAGAGGGGAAACTGAAGCCACAGGAGGGAAGCCATCCTATCAACAAATTCATGGTTGTGCTGAACCAATAATGACTCTACCAATAATAATGACAGTATCAATAATAATAATATTAGTAATAAGTGCTTATTGAATTCTAGTCTCCTCTCTCCCACTCCAGGATTTAAGCTGAAGGACTGGATACTGGACTGAGGGATTTTCAGACCCTATTGCTGCAGGTGGGAAAGTACCTGGGGACAGGAACATTCTGGGGACCTCAAGTGTCACCTCACACTCACACCTTCCTGTATGTGTGAAGCTTGCTCAGTCACACGCCATCTGGGTGTCTCCAGATGTGGACGTTTTGAAGCAGTTAGATTTTCTATTCTTTCCAGCCCCTCAGCCCCACCCCCACCCCTCCCAGCAAATGGATAACAGGAAACAGCCAAAGCTTCTTAACTTTTCTTTAATCTTCCCCTCTCCGGCAAACTGAAAATCAAACGATAATTGTCTGGGTGATCTCATTATTGTCAACAAAATCCAAGCCTTGAAGTCCGAATCCACTGAAATGCTGACACATTAAACACAAAAGGAAACTGCGCTCGCATGTTGTTCAATAAATAAATAAGGCTGGCGGGAACTCGGTGCAGGCCTGGCACAGGGAGGGGCCGGGCTGGCGGAAGTGCTAGGGCTGAAGACAACCACAGGGACCTGGGAACCATGGCCTCTGGGAAGGACCACGTCCAGGAGGTCAGCGTCCCATCCTTCCTATTTGTATCCACCAGGCCTGGCAGGAAACAGACAGCACCTTCTCAGCAAAGGGGCACTGACAGTGGAGGGGACCAGAAAGGGAGGTGAGGCACCCTAGGACTAGCACCGGAGGGAAGCTGCTACTACCTCTAGACCTGAACGACAGGGACCAACCAGTTATCAGCACTCAGAGAGGGCGACATTGAAGAGGGCCACCTGACAGGAGCCGGGGCTTTAGGGGAGCAATGCTGAGATTGCCAAACTGTGGCCAGGGAGAGGACCAGAGAATGGACAGCCCAACTGCTCTCTCCTGCCTCCTTCTCTCCCAGAGGGCAAAGGAGTCTGGGAGATGCAGGTGCAGGGACCATGCTACCCAGGGCATGGAGCAGGGTCTAGAGGGGCACCAGAGAACACGCAGCATCCCCTGCATGGCGGGACACTCCCCTGCAGCGGGCAACCTCTGAGCCACCCTCCACATGTGCACATCCAGGAATGGGAAGCTCGGCCCCACCCCACCACCACCCCCACTCCCACAAGCTGCCTATCCAAGTCTGAAGATCCCAAATCTCAGTTCCTGGCAAAACAACATTTGGAATTTGGGAGCAGGTCACATCCACAGGAGACAGCTAGCCCTATCTGACTGTCAGAGGGCGAGACTGGGGAGAGCCAGGGTGGGGGTAGTGGGCAGGCCTGCTGCATTGGCTGGGGGGTAGACACAGAACAAAAGGTGGCCCCTATTTGTTTGCCTTCTCTTTATAGCTCTTGGTCTTGATTTTTCTGCCATCTTATCCCAAAAGATGTCATGACAACATATTACCTATCATCGTTATGGAAAACGGGACACTTTGGGAGACGGAAGTGCAGTGGCAGTGTCACCACTCCCACTTCCTTCCTGGCTGTCCGGAGGAGAGGAGACAGCAGCTCCCCCAGCATTGGGCCAGCACTGCCTACACACAGGACTAGTGGCAGCTGCTTGTGACTTTGCAGCCACAGACCTCCCTTCTTCTCTCTCAGTTTCAGAGGCAGCAGGGAGGGAAATTGTGGGGAAGAGACAGGCCCTCCACAGACCTGAGTCCTCACCTGCTTCTGCCATTTCCTGGCCGTGTGACTCTGGACAAACTCTTTCCTACCCTGTGCCTCAATTGCACCTTAATAAGGACAGGGGACTTTGATCCTGACCTTGGCCAGCCTAAGATCCCAACACGCATCAACAGACAAGAAGGATTGTCATTATCCTTCCTTCTGGAAGGAACGCCAAGGGGCCGCCCATGCTCTGCCCTCCTTGGAGACAGTGGGACTTCCCCTGCCAAGCCAGTAGGTCTGACACCTGCCTGCTAAGCTACTGAGTGGTCCCCAGCATTTTCTTCCTTGCCTTCCGTCTCCCCAGGTTGCAGGAGAAAAAACACTCACCAGGAGACTGTGGAAATGAGATGGGAAAAGCCTTCTGTAAAATGCAAAGGACTCAGGCTTCTAAGGAATTAAGGAAAATATGTTGATCTTTTCATCTATATTTGCCTCATCACCTTGAAAAGGTTCTAAACTCTTTGAGAGTAGAAAATAAAGGCAGGAAGTGAATGTTTATTGAACACTATGGTAAATAATGCAAGGGCTCCCCAGTATCTGATTTAGTCTTCCTTCCTGGTCATGTAGAAGCTCTACAGAGTGTCCCAAAAGTCACCCATGAAGTCACCATACATAAGGAAAATGGGAAATTGTACCTAAATGCACCTTTATTTTACAAAATTTTACAAGGTGGTGGCCAACACATAGGGAATATTTTGTAAAAGTTTCCAATGAATATTTCATAAATAAAGGTACATTTAGCTACAATTTCCCATTTTCCCTCTGAATGGTGACTTTGGAGGCAACTTAAGGGACACCCTGCATATCCCCAGCACCCTTGATGTGAGGTGGAACCTCATGGCTTGTCAGGCCAGTTAATTGAGAGCATTAGTGTTCTGCCCAATGTTTAGTCTCTTCCTCTGCCACAGTGAATATGGAGGCTTCAAGTTGAAATGGGGGAGCCAAAATTTGATCTTGTGGATCATGTGTCACGTGTAGAAGAAAGCTGGCCTAGAGAGGGAGTCTGGACCTATGGCAAACGTTATGAGACTGAAAAATAAACTTACATTGCGATAAGCCACTGAGCTTCCAGGGATGTTTGTTGCTGCAGCACAGCCTCACCTGCACTGACTGATACGGACACCATCCTGGGTAAGTATTTTCATATGCATTATTATCCCATTTAAGAGAGTTAACTCAAAAGGTTTGGAGGACCAATGAAGACCCCCCCAACTCTAAAGTATCATTATTTCAATGTTCAGATGAGAAAACTGATACAAGATCTGACAAGTTCACAGACTTGTCCTAGAAAATGTGCTACATACCTCATTGCTGAATATCATGACAGTCACCTTTGAAATACTCCCCTTGGGAAGCTATGCACTGAGGCCAGTACCAAGTCCACCCTTCAAAGCAATTTGGTACTCTTTATGGAATGACCATCACAGGTATCATCATATGAGTTTTGTCAATTAAGTTCACAAACTCATCCTAGAAAAAGGGCTTTGAAAAGTGGACTAGGCACTGGCATTGGTGCATAGCTTCCCAAGGGAAGTACCTTGAACATGACTGTAGTGATATTCAGCAACGAGGTATGTAGCACTTTTTCTAGGATGAGTTGGCTAACTTAATCGTCAGACCTCATAACTATTAGCTAATTGGTCCCAAATCAATAAGAGGTAGATCCAATAATAGGGTCTTAACAATCGGGTAGGTTCCTCCCCACAACAAGAGGGAACTGGGGAAGCAGGCAAGCAAATGGCCAATTCAATGTAGAAATGACCCTGGTCAGTGTAGGGTCTTTGTTGAGTAAAACATAGTCCTTCAAGTGTGGCCTTTCAAAGTCTGGGAAAAAATGTTCCCAGCTAAAAGTAGCTACACAAGAGGGTCCCAGCCAAAGTCCAAGTCTAGGTTGGCAGAATTTGTGGATGGCCTGGAATTCCTGCTGGCCAGGGTTCCGCTGGCATGGAAGTGTTTATACTCGCCTCAAATTAGTTCTCCCACGCCTTCCAGAGCCCTAGCCCATATTTGGGATGGAAAAGGGAAAATGATTCCCAGTGGGGATTGAAAAGCATCAGAAAAATTCCACAGGGGCTGCAGCCACTCGGTGTGGCTCAGACTCTGAGCAGTCACATCTCTCGGTCCCTCGTACCTGGATTCTGTACCCAGCAGGGCAGCCGGACCAAAAGGACAAGAACTCCCTTACCCGCTAATTCAGAGGGACGGCCTTTCTGGAGAGACTCCTCTGAGAGCCAGAACGGCTCTGTGGCCGAAAGAAGTGCGAGAAATGAGAAAGAAGAAAAGATCTGACGGTGCCTCTTGTCTGTGGAAAGCAGGCTTTTCTTCCTCCCTTCAAGAAGTTGCTCTACGATTGGACAGCCTTCAGAGGAGCAGAAAGCCCCAAGAAAAGTGTCTTCACAGAAAAGGAAACTCCCAGAAGACCATGCAGCGCGTATGGCTCAAAGGCAGGCAAAACAAAGCAATATGTTGTTGAGACATACATTTATATGTACTAGAACTACACACACACACCCCCACATGTGCGTAACAACAAATGCAGGATTCAGGACAGTGCTTATCCGGGGCATGGGGGAGGGGCAAGGTGGTCAGGGGCCAGTTCAAGAGAAATACTGCAGCCGAGGGACCACTGCTGGCAATATTCTAGCTCTTGAGTTGAGTGATAGGATCACAGGGGTTTGTTACTTTAATAAATATACCTACCAGTGGTGTGTCATGAATCGAGTCTTAGGATTAATTCACTTCTGTCTACGTAACTAAGATCTATTTTTACAGGGCAACTCAATAAAGGCCATTTATATGCCATTTCCTGAATATCAAGCATGCTTAGAAGCCTTCGCCTATGTAAACACATTTACACCTCACAGCAGCCTCATGAGGTGGGTCTTATTTTATGTCCATTTTACAGATGAGGAAACTGAGGCAAGAGAGGTTAAGTATCTTGCCCAGGGTCACATCGCTAGTAAGTGGCAGGACATAAGCCCTCAAGAGACCTCCTTCTTAGCTGATATACAGTAACAATGCTGGTTTTGTCATTTAACTATACGCCCAGGGATAGCTGCTGTGAGGTGCATTAGTTCTGTGGTCCAGTGACATCATCAAAAATGCTATCATAGGGCTTGGCCCTCTGAAGCTTCACTAAAAAGTCAATTCACAAAAGACAGATTAAGTGAAGAGAGGACATACAAATTGATTTAACATGTATACAGGGGAGCCTTCAATATGAAGACCCAAAGATACACGGGAAACTCTTTTTGCACTTAGGTTCAATGAAGTATAGACAGCCATGTAGACACGTGGTTGGACAAAAGGTCATGATTCAATGCTAGTAGACTGGGAACCCAGCAAGGCCATCTATCTTGATTCCTCTGGGCCTTTCTGAGCATGCGTCTGGGTGTGGGGCAGGACCCTCTCTGCATGGGGGTCTTCTGACCTACAAACTAGGTAGGTCAGTTTTTACAAAGAAAAGTAAAGGGAAAGTTAGAGCAGTATTTTTAGGTTTTATAGTTGGGGGGTTCTGGTTTCTATGACTTGCCCTGGGGAAGAGGCATCCAGTTTCCAGGGACAGGCTTGCACCAGAGTGGGACTGAGAGGCTGGAGGGCAGGGGAAGGTCAGAGAAAAACTTTTGCTTCTGGGGCTACTCCCAGGACCTTCATTTTGAAGTACATTTCCGAGCCCCAGTGTCCTTGAGTGTCCACCACATCCCCCCGCTCCACTGCCATACTGCACTCACAGTGTTTCCAGGCAGTCACATGCAGTTCAGCAAAATGAAGCACTTCCTCTAGCTGCTGTGTTTTGATGCTGAAGAAATCCTTTCCTAGATCTTAGAGACTCCCCCTCAGGGTCACTGACCAAGCTGAATCCCATGAGTAGACCCAAGCTGATCACAGGCACAATGACAGGCTTGGAACATTCACAATTCACCCCCCGAGACTGCAAGAATGAGCAGGAATGGCTGACAGGGTGGCGGCTAAGAGTGTTTGCCTCCATCATAGCTTGGGGCTCCCCTGCAGGGACTCTGACCCCATGGGACAAGGAGCTTCTGAAACAGAGGACAAGTCAAAGTCATCTTGCACCCCTGTCCTGCCTCCCACCAGTCAAGACCTAGCAAATAGCAGGCAGGCACTGTTTGTACTGCATGGGTCAGTCTTGGGGTCTGCTGTGCTTGCGATCCCCTGCTGAGAAGAGTAGATAATCTGTCTCTGGAGCCCAGGTGGCTGATGTCTGTGCCATCCTGCCTCTGGCCAGAGATGATAGGTCTAGAGTTGGTCACCCAACCTAAGGGAAGTTACAGGCTAGCCAAAACCCTATGGTATATCTTAAACAAATGTCTCCTCCCCAGCCAGAATGATGGTGCTGGATTAGTGGGTATCTTGACCCAGTTTCCCCAGAAGGCAGAGCCTGGGTCAGCTCACCTCCTGATGCTTTATCAGTAGGTACAACTGCATGGAGCAAGAATGAGGGGAAGGAAGAGAGGCAGGAAAGGGGGCCATGCTGGATTCCCCCTTCAGAACTGAAGGACCCAAGGGCCCCCAGTTCCTCGGAGTGCAGCGGACAGTGAGCCTCCAGCTGTCACCGTCTTTGGAATTGCTCTCACAA
Source organism: Loris lydekkerianus (assembly GCA_963574355.1). Classification (NCBI taxonomy): domain Eukaryota; kingdom Metazoa; phylum Chordata; class Mammalia; order Primates; family Lorisidae; genus Loris; species Loris lydekkerianus. Next base: position 7,498 of record CAUYPK010171058.1, read on the forward strand.
AAGTAAGTCATCTTGCCCCAGGTCATGCTGCCTTGCTGGGGCAGCCCCATGTAACATCTGGGAAACAAGGGCATAGCCACCTGACCCCTCATTCCACCTCAGGACAGCTGTAAAGGTCTGTCCAAGCTTTAGGGCTCTCCACCGAAACTGCATAAGTCCCTTCCCTGCTGCCCAGTGCTGCTCCCATCCTGCCCTTCTACAGGGGATCCCAGGAGTACACACCCCAGTAAACCTCCTGCATGCTAAGCTGCATCTCACACTCTGCTTCCCAGGGAACACTGAGGGACAGAGGGAAAGCGCATTTCAAATATGAGCATTTCCAAGCTGGTCCCAACCTCCCAAGAAAACGCAGTGAGTTCCCCAGCTCTAGGGAACATCCCCACAGAGGATACGAGGAAACACCGCGTCTCAGATGAGTCCGTCCAGGGCAGGACGAGTGAGGACCTGCCACTGCCCAACTCTCATATCCAGGTTTGTCTCAGGGAGTGTTAACCCTTCTTCCGTGTGTCACTTGGCCCCTCCGGGCAACTTCTGGGGAAGCCAGAACCTCTGTGGGCCCAGTGGGATCAAACTCAAAGGCTGGAGCTGCCACTTCTCCCACTGGGACAGGTGCAGTGGAAGCCACGCCAAAGCCCAAGCTTGGTCCCCATGGGAGGCTGAGACTGGCTAGAAGGGCTAAGAGATGAGGTGACAGTGACAGCAGCCAGGGCTTTACAACTGGGGGAGCAGCACATTGCTGGGGCCGGGGCCACTCTGGCTGGAATGTGGCAGATGTGGCCGTGTAGATCTGGTCAAGGTCTGGTACACTGCAGCTGTCTGAGTCTCCTCTTCTGGGCTTGGAAACATGAGGGGAAAGTCTGTGAGGAGCTGTGGAACAGGAGCTGAGAGGCCGTGAAGGAGAAGGAGCACAAGGAACCAGGAGAAAGTGGAGGAGAGAGGTCAGCAGAAGTTAGGAGAAGGCTGCAAAGCTAAAGCAGGATAGAAGGGAGCGCAGCCGTGCACACACCCTGCAAGGGCCGTGGCCGGCAGCACGAGCCTTGAAGATGCTGCTTCTGTGCAGAGGAGGTAGTGAAACAGCCCTGCGGAGACAGCTGCCTGGCCCTCTGAGTAACCATCCCTATTCTTAGAGCCTCAGATGATTTATCGAGGTAGCTTGAGGGGCTCTATTCTTGGGCTGAGAACAACTTCACACAAGGAGGGGCTCCCCCCAGCCTCCACCCCCTGCTTCTGCATCAGTGCAGGGAGAGCCAGGCCCTGGAGGCAGGTGGGACAGTTGGGGGAAAGACTCTTGCTCTGGACAGTGTGTGTGCTTCATCCAAGTGCTGCTCCCTCTATCTTGGCAGCACAGAGGAGGCACGCGAGCTGGGGGGTGGGGAGGGGCTGGGCAAGAGCCAGGACTATTGGAAGCCCACAGATGACGCCTGCGCCATGGCAGGTAGAGTGAAGAGGCCTCTCAGACGCAGAGAGACAACACCCAGTACTTTGCTCCGGCCTAGAGCCCTTCCATCTGTATTCCCTCTCCAAAAGTTACCCTTCTGTGATACTATACCAATCTTTCAGGGCCTCACTAGGAAATTAAAATCAAACTGTAAACAACCCATTGTAAAAATAGCAAAGGTCCTAAATAGACGTTTCCCCAAAGAAGATATAGGAATAACCAATAAGCATAAAAGATGCCAACCAAGGTCACTGATTATTAATGGAATGTGAATCAAAACCAGTGAGAAACCCCTTCACAGCCATTAGAATGGCTATTACAAAACAAATAAAAAATGAAAGCAAAACAGAAAATAATAAGTGTTGGTGAGGACACGGAGACACTGGAACTCTCCTTGTACATTGCTGTTAGGAATCCACCCATTCAGGCATCAGGTGCACCAAGGCTGGTCCCTGCCGCAGTTCCTCTTTGTGCCCTCCACTGACTGAGACCTAGTGATGTCCAAACACACCAGTGAAATCCCCTTCTGCCTGTGTACTCCGTACTTATCTATCTATCCATCTACCCACCTATCTCGCCCCACTCTCCAGCCCCGTGTCACTTCTCCAGTGTGGTCCCCTGGTTTGTAGATTCTACCTCCTTTTCCAGGACCTGTGACTACCATAAATCCCTGAATGCAATACGCCCCTCTGAGCATGGGTCATGTTGAAGTGGCCCTTAAAGATCTCACAAAGAGAACTAAGTCCCGCATTTATACCACAGTGGAAGTTGCCAGGTCCGGGAACGAGGGGAATTGGGGAGTTGTTTTATGGGAACAGAGTATTAGTTGGAGAAGATGAAAAGTTCTAGAGATGGTGATGTGAATATATTTATGCCACAGAACTGCATATTGTAAATGGTATAAGTGGTAAATTTTATGATATGTATACTTTATTACATTTTTTAAGAATTAGACTATGTGACTGATCAAGCATAAGAGCTTGTACGAATCTGTGAGACCATGGGGACCTCACCAGAGCATAGATGAGTCTCGGTGGACAAGAAGGAACTGTCTGGTTACACAGTGACATGGCAGAGCCAGAAGGAAAGCTTACACGTTCTGAGGCTTTCGGCACTGGACTTTCAACTCAAGCATGCTGCACTCTGTGTCCGTACCCCAGATTCATCTCCCCGCCCCGCAAATCCCGGCTCTTCTGAGACTCACAGGAGCCACCACCAGTGCCACTGGTCCACAGCCCCTCAAGGATTGGCCAGGGAGGGCAGGGATGGCGGCACTAAGAAAAACAGAGACAGAGCCCAATCATCATCAGAAGATTCCTTAAATTAAAAAACTTTGGGGATTCCCATTTTGTAATCCTGACCATCAATCCCTGGTGGAAACTTGACTGGAAGCCATTGAGGAGCTTCGTGGATTTCACACCCCTCTCAACAAAGCTGTTCTGAGTTTCGGTTTCTCCACCTAGACAAAACTCTCCACAATTGCCTACTTTCAGGGCCTGTGTCAGAGGCAAAATTTGGCAATGTGAACCACTATTTCCTTACCAGTGCCCAGGGCAGACATTTCTAATCAAGCGAGAGTCTGTTCCCTGCTGAGCAAGATAAAGACCTCAGAATCATTATCAGCACAGCCTCCAGCTGTCCAATCATTCAGCATTGGCACCTGAGATAAGATTTATTTGCCAGCTGTCATCTACGCTAATGTAACACAGTCTGGGAACTTGGAGAAATCTCTTTTCTCTTGGCCTCAATTTTTTAACCTATAATATGAAATGATTTTTATGTCCCAGCCAGCTCTGTGATCCAATGAATTCCTTAATAGAACTGGACAATTCTATATTGTGGATAATGGAGGGAAATTCTGTTGGTTTCAAGAGAAATTCTATGGAGATTTTAATATATTTTTTGGCAGTAAATCTGCCCTTTCTATTCTATTTACAACAGAGTGGGTTACAGCACTGTGGGCTCCAAGGACATTAGGAGTCTGGCTGAGGACACCAGGCTCCCCATCCCGCATGAAGCCAGACACTGGGATCTGACAATGCTCCTGGTGGCCAGTGTCTTCTGGGAACTCTTTCCTACTTTCTGGAAGGTCCTGAGCCAAGACAATCCTAAGCCCCTTCTTTGAGATGAGACACAACCTCCCCACCCACCAACTCGCAGTAGGAGAGAGCCAGGATTGATATTCCTGCCCCTCATGATGCTCACTCCTTGTCCTGTCCCCTGTTCTGGGAGGGCCTAGACTGTCTTTCCATCTGTCTGCCAGGGAGCCAGGCTGCTCTTCCCACCCAGCTCTCAGCCAGGAAGAAGGGGATGCACCATGTGGCAGGGGAGTGGATGGGGCAGCCGGCTTGCCACCAGGCACTGTAAAAAAGAGAACTTTAAATCTTGGCCTCCACCGGGGAACTGCCTTAATTAGGGTGGCGCCAAGCATGATGCTGTAATTAACTGTGTGTCTGTGTTTCCATCCCAAATGCCTATTTCCAGACCTTTGTGATCCAGTCTTCTAAAGAGAAGCTCCAGCCAGAAACTTGGCATCAGCAGCCCCAGAGGGGAGGGATGGCCAGTTTTCCCCTGCTCTTTCCTCTCTTATCCCTACTTGGAGTGAGTTTTTGGAGGAGGGAGCCATGGGTCCTTCCTAGGAAGGGTGTCTGAGTGTGCTCAAAGCTACTGGCTCTACCTGGTCCCCAATGCCAAGGTAACGCAAAGGTACCAAGCATCACTGGGTAGAGTGCACACCTGTCAGTTTGACTTGAATAACATCCATTTTCCGTTATTTCAGGAACTTTGATCTTTGCAGAATCAGCCTCAGCCATCTGTAGCTCTAGGGGAGGAGCTGAGATGTAGGCTGGCCAATCACAGTGACCACAGTGACTGGTCCAGTGGGAGTCATGTGACTGTCACAGGCCACTGGGCGGTACTATTGGGATGTGGTGTCTGCTTTCAGATAAACCGGAAGGATGCCAACCTGGAGCTGTTGGGGGCCATGTGTGCCACCTCATGGGGACAGCCTGTCTGAGAATGATGCCAAATTATAGAAAGTATAGAAAAAAATGGAGGGGGGCCACAGAATGAGACAGAGAGAGAGACCTGATGACATCCTTTAAACAGTTGACTCCAGCTATACCCAAGACAAAATACTCCGGTAGATTTGTAATTACATAGAGGCAATACATCCTCCATTTTTGTATATGTTAATTTAAACCAAGTGTTTGTCATTTGCAACTTTAAGAGACTTGACGAAAAGTTAGGTCACTACACAAACCCCTGTTTTGAAACTAAATCCATCCAACCTTTTCAGCATGGGTGCTGCTTCATTACCTTTATATAAGATCAAGTTGGGTTTCTGACTTTTACAACCAAAAAGTACCAAAGATGCATATTTTCCCCTAATGATAAAAGTAACATGTACTCATTGGAAACAAGTAGAAAATATTAATAAACTCACAAAAGAAAATAAAAATGACTCCTCATCCTACCAGCCAGGCACATTTTAGACATAACAGAGGAAGTGTTCCTTTAGACTGGCTTTGTACACAGTTGTTCAGAAGAGCGCCTACGCTGATGCCAGCAGGTGTCTTTGACTCTTTGCTGACGTAGAGCACATGTACAGAAAGGGCACACATCACAAGGACACAGTTGACCAAGTGAGCACACCTATCTTATCAGAACACTACTAACAGTTCACAAGTGGCAGCTTGGACCTCCTCTCCTAATCATTGCTTCCAGAAGAGACCACCATCCTGACTTCTAGTAGCATAGATTAACATGGCCTGGTTGGGGTGGCACCTGTGGCTCAAGGAGTAGGGTGCCGGCCCCTGATACCGGGGGTGGCAGGTTCAAGCCCGGGCCCCAGCCAAAACTGCAAAAAAAAAAAAAAAAGAAAAGAAATGATGGGAAAGGTTTGAGTAATAGTTCAAGGCAGCAGGGGATATACTCTCTTTAGCAATTAATGTGCTAGGGATAGGAAAGCAGATTAGATCCTGGCAGCAAAAAGGAAGTACCAGCCAAGGACTGTCAGACCTTCTCTGGCTTGCTGTGCCTTAGCCAGAGCACTGCCCGCCTGGAGTCTGCCTCCTTAATTCTTGGGGAGCGATCTATTTGTTTTTGAGTTTTTGTTGTTGAAAACAACACTGCAGGGAACATCTCCTGAGCACACATCATTTCGCATATGAAAGATCCTGGGATGAGTTCCTAAGAATGGTAGGTAACATTTCTCAAGCGCTTTCTACCAGGCACTGTGTTTTTTTGTGTGCTTTTTATAGGTTGAGCTCATTTGTTCCTCTCCAGAATCCCCTGAAATAGGGTGTCTTCTTATCCCCATTTTACAGAACAGGGACTGCTGGGTTAGAGGGCATGCATCTTGAGTCACATTTTCCAGCTGCCTTCCACATGACTGTACCAATTAGTCCTCCCTCCAGCAGTGTAAAGGGTCAGTTTCCCTTCCACACTTGCCAACACCGGATACTATCAATTATTTTAACTGCCAGTCATGGCCAAACTGGTATGCAAAAAATTATAGCTCATTATAGATATTTGCTCTTTTCTTTCATTTTTTAGTGAGTGTTTTTGTTTGGGCCGCTGTAACAATATACCATAAAGCTGGGTGGCTTATAAACAACAGAAATGCATTTGTCACAGTTCTAGAGGCTGGGAAGTCCAAGATCAAGGCTCCAGTCTATCTGGTGTCTGATCAGGGCCCTTTCCTAGTTGGTAGATGGCACCTTCTCACTGAGTCCTTGCAGGGTGGAAAAGGCAGGTGCCCTTTTTTATAAGGGCACCTCCCAATGTTGAAGGCTGAGCCTCCAAGGCCCCACTTCCTATCCTGGTTCTGACATATGAGTTTTGGAGGAACACAGAACATTCAGACCACAGCAGTGAGAATGAACACATTGTTTCATATTAATTGGCCATTAAATTTTCTCAATTGCATGTCTTTTGCCTATTTTTCTTTCTATTGGGAGCACTGGGTTGATTTTTTGCATATGAAAGGCATTTACCTTTTTTCTTTCATATACACCACAGATATTTTCCAGTTTTGTTTTTCTCCGTTCTCCAAAAAAGGTAAGTTTTGTGACATGAAAGAGTTCATAGAGTTTGGGGGGAGGGGGTGCTTCTGCTTGACATGATGATCATCAATCATTTTCATTATGGTTTCCTGTTCACAAAATGGGGAGGGGGCAGACTGTGAAATTTTAAATGTACCCCACATACCTCAGGGGACCTGAGACTCCTGAGGGCCCCCCCGGAGAGGGGATGCATTCCTGCATTCCTGTTCCCACTCAGGGTTCAACTAGATGGCCTGGGCCTCCGTTGAAGCACTTGTCCTTTGAGATGGGACACCCATCCGTTTCACCTGCCAACCACCCAGGCTGATCTCTCTACCAGCCCTTGTGATCTGAGAGATGGGAACTCCACCTCTCACACAATCTGTGGGGTTTCTCTTAGGTTTCCTCCGTCCCTCCGACCCTCCAAGTTTCAATCCAACCAGGCTGACTGACGGGTCATTTCACCATCCTGCCCTCCGCTTTCTGCTCTGTGTCTGCCGCTTCTCCTGAACCCCCTCTCTCCACTGGCACCACTCGCACAAAGCTCTTTGTGAACATCAGCCTTGATCAGTGTCACAGAGATAACAGGTTTTTCTCCTCCTGGTCAAGTTCTTGGTCTTGGGATTCGAAGAATGAATTCACAGACCACAGGCAAGCAGAAGCGACAGAGGGATAGTTCATTAGCAGATAAGAGATCTTCCAACATAATGGAAAGGGTCCCGAACCGGCTTCCCTTGCAGCTCAGCTGGGTTGGGCTTTTATGCCTCGTCTGCCCGCCCAAACCTGCTGGCAAACCCTGGTTGGATCCAGCAGACTTACATGATTGGTTCCTTTAAACCCTAACTGACTGGCCTCTATTGATTGACCCAATCTCCAGGGGGAGTCCCTCCCTTCGCATTGCTCAGCCTAGCAACAACCAGTGACCAATGGCTTTTGCGGGCCTCTTAACGAAGTCCCTCCCCCTGCTTCTCCGCGCCCGTTTCCCCTTCCCTGCTTACAGCCTGTAGCTCCTATCTACAGCCCCACACAGAGAAGAACCCCGAAGTACACATTCCCGTACTTAAAAGCCTTCCACGTGCCACGTTGCTCCCCACCTTCCGTCTTCTATCTGTACCTGGAAACTTTATTATTTTATTATATGTTTATTATGCTAAGCATATTGGGCCTCCTTCCATTGTTTGCCTTGGGACCTATGTAAGTATATGTGGAAGACATTGAACTGGATGCACAGTTTTCAAAACGTGGTCCAGGGGCCAGAAATTCTCAAGACCCTTTCAGGAGTTCTGCTGCGCATGTCCCAATCCCCAGAAACTGTCAATGTGACGTTTTTTGGCCAAAGGGTCTTTGAAGATGTAACGGAGTTAAAGATATTGAGTTGGGTTATCTGGGTGCACTCTAAATCCAAAGTGACGGGGCCTTTATAAGACACACACACAGAGGAAAAGGTGATGTGAAGATGGTGGCAGAGATGTAAGGGAGGCAGCCACCAGCCAAGGAGTGCAGATAGCTCGCAGAACCTGGAAGAAGAAAGAACAGATCACATCTCCCTGGCGTTTCTGGAGGAAGCACGCCTGAACAATTACCTTCATTTTGGATTTCTAGTCTCCAGAACTTACAGAGAATTAATTTCTGTTGTGGTAAGTCACCAAGTTAGTAGCTTAAGGCAAAGTCCATAAAACTACTACAAATACTGAGTTTTTTGTCAAGTGAGACATTTGTCTTTTACATTTAATTCTCTCATGAGTGTGCAATAGAGCTTTTCAGAGGCTACATGACATATGGTGTTAGAACAAATTGAATGCAGAAGCAGATATCAGGATCCAGCTGTCTTCTATTAAGCCAGATATTAGAAGATTTGCAAAAATGGAAAACAGTGCCACTCTTCAAGCAAATCTTTTTTGTTTTGGAAAGTCCAAGTTTTTTCCACTTTAAGAAATGTTATTTATGCTAACATAAGATGGTACTTTTAAAAAATCATTAAACATATATTTTTATATTTTCTCCATTTTAAGCATATTGGGCCTCCCAATTAACTATTTCTAATATAGTTAATATTGATGGCTTTAACACACATAAACAACAGTTCTTTGGGGTCCTTAATAAATCTAAGAACACAATATGATCCTGAAACTAAAACATTTGAAAACTGCTAATATCTCTCTCACCTCCCTATTCTGACTCTCTCTGTAAAACATGCCAAGATCAGCTGTATGTGACTGCAACTGACAGAAAACCCAACTCAAAGTAGCTTATACAAGAGAAATGCTTTGACTCACAAAAGTAAGTCCAGAGTTGGGCCTCTGTGTTTGGTTAATTAATTGGTTGAACTTTATCATCACTCCTAACCACCGTATTTCTGCCTCTTCTGCTCTGCCACCCTTACACAGCTAGTCCCCTTTATGGTTACAGAAGGGCTGCTGCTGTGCCAAACATCACATCCTAGCACAACAATAGCAAAAGCTGGAAAATGGAAACATCCTTTCCTTGAGCTTCATTTCAGAAGCCAAGAAGACCTTGAAGAGGCACAGGAAATTTCACCCCAAAATAGGACTCCTTGGTACAAAGAGTATTTTGAATTAAAGGCCCTTAGAGAGCAATGGGTTCTTGGAAAGCCTTCCTCTCTATCTGCATAACCAGACAGACCATAAAAAGAATGATTCACTTCCCTCCCTCCCTGCTATCTCAATATATTCTGGAAAGACAATTGAGAACCCCACCAGACCTGGCCCAAATCATTTTCAACCTAATACCGATCTCTCAGGTTAACGTACAAGTCAGTCTGTTCCCCCCATCCATTCATCCTCCCCAGCAACCATGCATTACCCTTAAACAGAATTACTCACATGACTCATCTCCCCTCCCCTCTAAAAGGAGTGTATAAAAGTATCTGGATCCCACTGAAATATAGGGCAATCACTCTGGGATTCTCCCCTCATGCATGGTAAAGAAATCTCTTCCTCTTAATAATCTGCCTTAATTGTGAGTTGATCTTTTAGCAAACTTTCAGGAGAAAGGGGGAGTTTCCTCTCATCCTCACAGCCTCATCCCCTGACTTCTTTCATTGTTCAGAATTGCATCCCAGGCCCATTTCTGCCCATGTGAAGAGCAGCTTCACTGACATATGATTGGCACAGTCTGGTCAAGATTGACCTCCATGACCGAGGGAATAATCCCCATGAAATACATAGACAACTGAGGGGGTTCATCAGCAAAGAAAGGGGGGCAGGCTGTGGGAAGGTGATCATAGCCCTGCCATTGCTATTGGGGATTTCAAGCCCCACCTTATGCCACCTTGACTGTCCATTCTTCCAGCCCAATGTGAGTCTGGCTCAGCCTCTGCCCCTGCTCCTCAGAGCCACCCCTGCCCCCGGAGTTCCAGACCGAGGACTCCTTCACCCCTGCCATGACCAGTCCTCTACCTGCTCAGTGCAGAGGGCAGCCTCCCAGTCTCGCTCTTCTACCCGGGACAATGTGATACCAAAAGCAGTGTGATACCAGTATGCTTGGAAGTCACCCCTATCCACTTTGACAGGTCTCAGACATCCTAAGGAATACCCAGGTTGTTTTACAAGTTCCACATCGTCTCTGTCTAAAAAAAGTGTGCAATTCTCACCAGGCTCCCTATATTATATGTGTGCGTGCACACGCGCGCACACACATGTATCACACAGTGAGGTGACTCAAGTTCTGGAATCTTTGCTTTGCCTCTTACCTGCTATGCCTCCTTGGCCATTTAACTTACCCTCTCTGAGCCTATGTTTCTTTTATTTCCTTTTTTTTTTTTTTTTTGCAGCTTTGGCCAAGGCAGGGCTTGAACCCTCGGCCCCTGGTATACGGGGCTGGCACCCTACTCCTTGAGCCACAGGCACCACCCTGTTTCTTTCATTTCTAAGAAAAGGGTAATAATACCTACATTCTAGAAATGCTGAGGATCCAATGGGATGATGTGTGTAAAGTCATTCACCACCAAGACTCAGAAACTGTCAGCTGTCACGTCATTGTTGCTTCTCAGCTTCTGTGCAGGGCTTCGAACCTCACAGAGGGACTGAACCTCCGTTTTATCACCTGAGATTCACAACACCCTGGAAACCTAGCAGCGCAAGGGTTATGCCCCATGTTTCAGATAAGGCAGCTGAGGGCCAAAGATGCCAAATGATTCAGCCAAAGTCACACAGGAGACTCAAAGCCAGTCTGGTCTGACTCTCAGATCCTAAGCCCAGGGCCCTTCCAGCGTTCACCCTGCCTCCCTTACCTCCCTCTGTGTGACCTGGACAGCTCGTCAACCAAAGGCCTGGAAAGTTTTATAGGAATCAGTGTGGGGGCCACACAGCCAGGAGCAGCAAAGGTAACAGCGAATACCCAGGAGAGAGGATGAGGGAGGCCTGTCACAGTTCACAACCCATGACAGGAGAGCTCTTTCTTAAAGGATCTAAGTGAGGAGAGACCTTCCACATGGGCAAACGCAGAATACAGAAATAAAAGAGAAAGACACATTTGACTACTTAAAAATGTTAATCTTTTGTGAGGCAAAAGATACCATAAGCAAAGGTAATACACAAACAGTAAATGTAGGAAAAACTATTTGTGAGCAGAGGACAAAGGGTTACCATCTATAGTGTACAAAGAGCTCTTACAAACTGAAAAGAAAAGGGCAAACAACCCAAAAGAAATTGTGGCAAAGGATATGAATAGGCAATTCACCAAAGAATGAAGCCAAATGGCCATAAACAAATGAAAAGATGCTCATACTCATTAGTGGTCAGGGAAATGCAAATTAAACCGACAAGGAGATATCAGAGAGGAAAATTTAAAAGAACAATAACACAATGGCTGGCAGGGACCTAGGAAAAAGCCATACTCATGCCTTGTTGCTGAAAATGGAAATTATTACAGACTTTTCGAGAAGAAATCTGGCAACTTCAATTAAAACTGAAGGAGTGACATTAAAATTTTTGCATTTAACATTTGTCCTTTCACCCAACAATCCTAGCCCCGGAAATCTGATAGAAATCAAACCACTATATCCTGAAGACAAGTGATGAAAGATGTTTGTGAATCAATTTTCATAATGACAAAAAAAAAAAAAGAAAACCTCAAAACACAGTGTGGCAAAGATGGTCACATGGGAAACACCTTATTTCCCAGCCTCCCTGGGTGTTTGGTTGGGATCATGTGACTTGGTTTTGGCTAACAGACTGGAGGAAGAGGTGGCATGTGGCCGTGAAGCCCAGGGCATGATACACCTCCCCTTCTGTGCTGACGCCCAAGACCCCTGACTGAGGTGGAAGGTGCTCCATCCCTGAGTCTTGGTTTGAAGGAGGCCACCCAAAGCCTTCCCAACCCTGCTGCATTGGGACTGTAACAAAAAATCAATCCTTCGTTTTATTCAGGGTGCTGCAATTTCAGGGTTTACTGTGGCTCACTTTAAATTAACCTGCAGACCAAGTGTCCATCAGTAGAAAATGATTGGCTGAATGAATATAGCACACTCCAGAATATTACTCAGCACGTAGAATGAATTAGATCCAGACCATGGGATGGCCACGATGTAGGAGGATGCAGAAGAGCACCCATAACCTCTCATTTGGGTAATCAGAACGATAACCAAACAGACCCCACAAAAGTGTAAATGTGGACAGGAAGGGTGGCTCACAGTTATAATCCTAACACTCTGGGAGGCTGAGCCTGGTGGATTGCTTGAGCTCAAGAGTTTGAGACTAGCCTGAGAAGGAGCAAGACCCTGTCACTACTGAAAATAGGAAAATTAGCTGGGCTTTGTGACTAGTGCCTATAGTCCTGGCTACTTGGGAGGCTAAAACAGGAGGATCCGTTGAGCCCAAGAGATTGAGGTTGCTGTGAGCTATGATGACGCCACAGCACTCTACACAGGTTGACAAGAGTGAGACTGTCTCAAAAATAAAAAATAAAAAAGCATTAGTGTACCATGTACATATATTAATATATGCACATGTGTGTTACATGCAGATGTGACTATATGAGAAGGGACAAGAATGTGGAAGGATGTGGGGAAGAGGGAGAAAAGAAAGTGAAGGAAGGAAAATCAATAAAGTAGAAAAAAAACAACAACAAAAGTAGTTTACATGAGCACGTTTTGCATTGATGAATGTGCAGATGTAAACATAGAGATGTTTCCATATTGGAGAATAAAATCTATCTTCTCTATAGTGAGGGAGAAAAAGGCACTCCCATAGCAGGCAGGTGCAGGAGAGGACGGGTTAGAAGCCCCAGGAGGCAGTGCAAAAGATCCTGTCCTTGCCTCAACTGCAGTAATAGCCTTTCTGTCTGGCTGGGTCTGGCCCTGACATCTCCCCCATTGCGATACGGCTGGAACCCAGGGAAGATTCTTGTGACCACCCTGGTGTGGGGGTGGACCCAGAAGGGGAAGGCTTCCTCCCAGTCTTCTGGGAAAATGAGTGCTTTGAGGAAAACACCCCCCAGACTATATTTTCCCCTAAACTGCACAACAATCAACAAACCCAGGAGAAGAATTCCAAGACCACATGTGAGGTTTTCCCCCATACATCGAGCAGCAGACAGCAGACATCCTTAGGGGCTGGGTGTCCGCTAAGTCAATTCCGACACGATCTACCTGGAGATAGGATCAGATCCTACAGGGTGTGTGTTCAGTCCCCTAGACCCACCCCTCCCCTCAGACACCAGGCATAAGTCCAGGTCTCTGGAGCTTCTGACCAGCCAGCTTCATGGTGGGGTTCTCAGGACCCTCTCCTTCTTTGTTTGATTAATTTGCTGGAACAACTCACAAAATTCAGGGAAACACTAAGGTTTATTATAATGGATATTATAGTACAAAGAATACAGACTAAGAGATGAGGTATACAGGAGGGTCGCAGAGCTTCCATGCCCTCAGGGCACCACCCTCCAGGGTCCTGTGCAGCTATCTGGAAACTCTCGAACCCAGTCCCTTTGGGTTTTTGTGGGACTTCATTACGTATGAGATCTGACAATTAAGTTCATGAACTCATCCTGGAAAAAGGATACCTCATTGCTGAATATCATTAAGGTCACTAAGCACTCCCCTTGGGAAGTTATGCACCAACGCCAGCACCTAGTCCACTCTTCAAAGCAATTTTGGAACTCTTTTTCTGGAATGGCCAGCTGTATTTATATGAGGCCTGACAATTAAGTCCACGAGCTCATCCTAGGAAAAGAGCTACACACCTCATTGCTGAATATCACTACCGTCGCAAGATGGCCAAGGGGAGGACTTTGAAGGTGACCATAGTGATGTTTAGCAATAAGGTATGTAGCACTTTTTCTAGGGTGAGTTCAAGAACTTAAGTGTCTGACCACGCAGGCACGATTGACAACAGCACAGAAATATGATTGGACAAAAAGCTCATGAGCTAAACTAAACCCAGTGAGGCCTCTCTGTTCAGACTCTTCTGGCCTCTCTGTGTAGCGTTCCTCCCTCCACGGTATGAGGCAGGACCCTCTCTAGGAATGAGCCTCTTTTGACCCAAAAATCAGAATTAGAGTCCTAAGAAGATCAGAGAGAAGAAGGTCACAGAGAAAGAGATTCTATCTCTGGAGGCCGAAAGCACCCCAACATTATGAGAAGGACTATGAGAGTTGGGAGGCAGGAAGCAAGGATGAAAACCAATGTGTTCTTCCTAGCCCCACAATGGGGAAAGCCTTCAGCAGCAGCATTTCAGATGCTGAGACAGCATATTGAGGCGGCTCTGCCAAAATAGAGGCCACCAAGGCCAAAGGTCACAAACTGGGAGCCAAATTCAACCTATAGTCAGATTTTGTTTGGTTTGCACAGTGACATCTAGAAAATTCAAATTGGTTGTCAATTTATTAAAACTAGCAGATATATATATATATAATAATATAATAAATAAATATATATATATAAATTTATACATACATACACACACACTCTTACTATTTCCAGTTTATAGTGAGAAGAAAAATGAGATGATCTGGCCACACCATGCCCACACCCTGAGTGGCAACAATTAGCTGGGGCTGAGGAGTGGCTGCACTGCTTAGATGGAGCATGCGTACTTGAGTTGGCCACCGTCTCCACCACTCCCTATCACTCCTCCAGATCACATCACCCACTTTATATTCCCTACCCAATCCCAAAGTCACACTGGTGTGTGTGACCCCACACCTCCATCAGCTCCTTACCTGACACTTCTGTCTGAACATATGAAAATTAAGCTCCATGGCCCTTGGCACAAGACAGACAAGTCTGGATTCTGCCCCTACCCCTTGGTATCAGTGATGCCTTGGCACTGTATCAACTTAGCTGAGCTGGAACCACATTTCCTGGAATCTCCATATGGTTCTGAGTCCATGTTGGCCAAAACAGACATCTTGTGTGGGAGCCAGAGGGCGGAAGTGAGGCAGCAGCCCATATTTTTATGTTCAAAGTTGGCACAGGGTTCCAGGTCCTGTGGCAGCTTACACATGCTGTTGCTGACCTGCTGGCTGACCTTGGTGGGGACAGCACCAAGCTTCTCCAGCTCCTCCCAGATCTCCCTCAACATTCACACTCCACAGTCCTGGCCAGTGAGTGCGCAGCTCTGTAGGAAAGTGTGCCGGCTTCTCCTCCTGGTCTCCCAGGGGATGGAGGTTGGAAAGGTGAAGACAAGACACTGCTTCCAACCTCCCCTGCTCCATGTACCTGCACGCTCCCTAGGGCACTGATGAGCAAGACCTCAGCCTCAACCTGATGCACAGGCAACCCCCTGCACAATTACATGGGTTCTAACGCCCATAAATTCATTGCTCTGTATCACTTGCACAAATTGTGCCTTTGTGATCAATCTCTGACTGGCATCCTATCTGTCTGATCTTAGGCAAATTGCTTAACCTCTCTGAGCCTTTCTCCCCTCACTCTAAAATGTCCGTGATAACAGTGCCTTCCTCATGTAGGGAGGGGGAGGATGAGCAGGGCATGTGAAGTGCTTAGTAAGTGCCTGGCACGGGGGACAGCCTCATTCATGCCGTCTGTTACAACTGCAGAGTTTTTTAAGCAGGAGCTGTGCATTTATCCACATGCCATTGGGTAAGTAACTAACCGAATATACCTGATTTGATCTTTTGTCATTTAAATTTAAAATGTCTCTTCCTTACTCTGTGATATTTTTAAACCCCACACACATAGGTGTGTATATGTGCGTGTGTGTGCATGTGTGTGAGTATAAAATAGGGAAAATTTAAAAATTCTAAAATATTTATTTCCTTCCGATTTAGTACAAATTCTCTGAGACTGGGTCCCCAGCATCCAGGTGACGACATGGAGGTGTGCACCTGGGAGAGTTACCAGACTCCAGGACCCACACCTGAGGGCGCGAGGGGATCAAGGTTGGACGGGGACAAGTTGGGCCTCTGCCCACACCCCAGGGATCTCTGGAATCCCCAAGGCCCATCAGAGCTGTCACCAGTTGAGGCAGGGTCTGCTTTGTATCTCCCCCCAGCCACTGCGTGAACAGAGAGCAGATATCAGCACAGGCAGGCAGCTCCTTCTGCCACGACCTCCCTGGGTGGGGCATGGAGGGTCCACACTGGGGCTTCCTGCCCTCGAGGTCTACAGTGTTGCCGGAGGAAGATGTGACCCGACCATGCAAGCTGAGCAGACACCTGCCGCACACAGCATCGAGCAGGGTGATCCCATCCCCTTCAGTGAGAGTGCCACAGGGCTGGGCCACCTGACTTGGCACGAGGACAGGCTTAGCGTAGGTGCTCAAAATCTGTTCATTGAGCAAATGAAAGAGGATCACTGGGCTCAGACTCAAGTCATATTTGAAGGCCTGTTTCTCTCCTGAAGAGATGTGCAGATCAAAGACACAGCTGGGCCAGCCAGGATTTTCTCTGCCAGACATGGCAATATCTCTGCTCATTCTGATCCTGCCCTTTTGCCTCCATTTCCCCCAGTTGTGAACATGCTCCTTATCTCCCTCTGAGAACTGCACTTCCCTGACTGCGCAATCCCAGTACACACGCACATATACCCCCCACACACACATACACTCCACACACATTCTGTTCCCCAGAAAGCAACTGTAAGCCTTGGCAGTCAGAGCAGAGAGGTGAAGGAAAGGCTCAGGGTCCCTGCTCGCTGCTGCCCACCCCTACCCCACCCCCTCCACACCACGGCCCACCCAGGGGAGGTGTTCCTCTCCCCAGTCTGACCAGCCATGGTAAGTCCACTCCCCACAGGTTCCAGGATCAGCCTACAATGTAATTCTGGCCAATGAGGGAAGGTGACTGGGGCTTTTGCGAAAAGTTTCCCCACAGATCAAACAAGATGGGAGCCAAATCCAATCCATAGTCAGATTGTTTGGCTTGCACAGTGACATCTAGAAAATTCAAATTGGTTGTCAATTTATTAAAACTAGCAGATTTTATATACATACATACATACACACACTCTCTTACTATCCCCGGTTTATAGTGAGAAGAAAAATGAGACAATCTGACCACACCATGCCCACACCCTGAGTGGCAACAATTAGCTGGGGCTGAGGAGTGGCTGCACTGCTTAGATGGAGCATGAGTACTTGAGTTGGCCACCGTCTCCACCACTCCCTATCGCTCCCCCAGATCACATCACCCACTTTATATTCCCTACCCAATCCCAAAGTCACATTGGTGTGTGTGACCCCACACCTCCATCAGCCCCTTACCTGCCACTTCTGCCTGAACGTACGAAAACGTTCAGGGAGAAGCAGCCAGCCCCATGGGCTGGATGGTGTCACAGCCTGGAAGTGCCCTGGGAGCTGTGACTGCTGCCCGAGCATGCGGCAGACAGGCAGGAGGATTCTGAGTCCTGACCAAGTGCAGCTACCCAGTACTCAACGCCACTGTGGCAGACACATCCCCTAGGATGCCGTTCGCCTTTCTGCGCGGTTTTCCTCATGCTCCTGTGCACACCTGCAACTTCCTTCGGCGGCCTGCCTGTTGGGAAAGGACCTTGCTCTGTCCTGCTAGACAAGGTCAAGGGAGCCTGTGGCCCCTCCTGTCACAAGCAGCCATCTTACAACCATCTGACTTTGAGAGTAAGAGAGAAGATGGTAAGAATGACAGACACTATTGAGCTGCTGAGTCCCAGAGCCCTCCCTACCTCTAAACCCTTAGGTGGGTGAGATAATAAAGCTCTTCATTGTTTAAGCCAGCTTGAACTTCTGTGACGTGCAGCCAGGGGCACTGTAAGTAACCTAGAGGTCTTGTTAGTGTGACTGCTTCATACACACACACATACACACGAGTGTGCATGCTCAGAAATGTGCACACAACTACTAGGCCAATTTTCAAAAGCCCAATAGATTCCCTACACACAGCAAAAGAAAAAAGAAAAAAAAACAGTTTGAAATAAATTGGCACAGCCACTGTGAGAAACAGCATGGCAGTTCCTTGAGAAATTAAACACAGAATCACCGTACAGGCCACCCACTCTTCTTCGGGTATATAACCCAAAAGAACGTAGGAACTCAAACAAATATGTGCACACCTGTTTGGAAAACTCAAACCATGTTTTTCCTCTGCTTTCAACACCAACACAGCAAGGATCATCAACAGAGAAGGACTTCTGGGGGCTTAAAAATATGTGAGAATTCCTCCTCACCAGCAAGCAAGCAATCAGTTCTGCAGTGGGCACCTTCAATTCATTTCTCACACTATCTCTACCCAGACACAGTGACAGATCCGGCAAGTGGAGTGCTCGGTCCCGCAGGTGAAGTGCTTGGTTCCACTGGTGGAGAGCTCAGTACCACACGTGGAGGGCTCAGTACCACAGTTGGAGGGTTCAGTACCACAGGTGGAGGGTTCAGTACCACAGGTGGAAGGCTCAGTCCCACAGGTGGAGGGCTCAGTCCCACAGGTGGAGGGGTCAGTCCCACTGGTGGAGGGTTCAGTCCCACAGGTGGAGGGTTCAGTACCACAGGTGGAGGGCTCAGTCCCACTGGTGGAGGGTTCAGTACCACAGGTGGAGGGCTCAGTCCCACAGGTGGAGGGTTCAGTACCACAGGTAGAGGGCTCAGTCCCACTGGTGGAGGGTTCAGTACCACAGGTAGAGGGCTCAGTCCCACTGGTGGAGGGTTCAGTACCACTGGTGGAGGGCTCAGTACCACTGGTGGAGGGCTCAGTACCACTGGTGGAGGGCTCGGTCCCGCAGGTGTAGGGCTTGGTCCCACAGGTGGAGGGCTCGATACCGCAGGTGGAGGGTTCAGTGCCAAAGCTGGAGGGCCCAGTGCCACAGGTGGAGGGCTCAGTACCACAGGTGGAAGGCTCAGTCCCACAGGTGGAGGGCTCAGTACCACTGGTGGAGGGCTCAGTACCACTGGTGGAGGGTTCAGTCCCACAGGTGGAGGGTTCAGTACCACTGGTGGAGGGCTCAGTCCCACAGGTGGAGGGCTCAGTACCAC
>CAUYPK010171062.1:0-23751 GCA_963574355.1 Loris lydekkerianus
AAAATTTTATCAGATGCCTTTTCTGCTTCTATAGAGATAATCATAGACTTTTCTTGGTAACTTTATTCTGTAAGTGTCATAAATGGTAAAGGTTTTATAAAGTTAAACCTTTTCATTTTTCAGAGAAACTCAGATTTACCATACTGTACTATGTAGATAGCTTTGCATCTTGTTTGTAAATAATTCTTCCAGGGTATTTGGCATTTGTCAAAATTCAACATCTTTTCATGATCTAAAAAAAAAAAAAAAAATTCCTATTTTATTTTAGGTAAATAAAATAGGAATAGGAGAAAACTACTACTTTTCATATATGTGTCCACATATGAAAAACCCACAGGTAACCTCATACTGCAAACCTTTCCTCTAAGATCAGAACAAGACAATGATGCTTTCACCAAGCATGATTCACCACTTTTATTCAGCATAGTGTTAGAAGTTCTAGCCAGAGCAATAGGGCAAGAAAAAGAAATAAATGACACCCAAATTGCAAAGGATGAAGTATCATAGATAACATTATCTTATATATACCCGTAGAATTCCACCCAAGAACTGTTAAAGCTAATTAAAGCATTCAGATATCATCATAAACTAGCAATAAGTAATCAGAAAAGAAAATGCAGAAAACAATTCCATTTACGTAGCATCAAAAAGAATAAAATATAGAAATAAACTTAACCAAGGAGACAAAAACTCATAAGTACGAAATATTGCTGAAAAAAATGTAAATGTTCATGTGTCTGAAGACTTGATAAGGTAACAATATTACCCAAAGGTATCTAGAGATTCCATGCAATCTCCACTAAAATCCCAGTGATATGTTTGTAGAAATAGAAAAATCCATGCTAAAATTCATATAGAATACCAAGGGACCCTGAATAGCCAATATATTCTTGAAAAAGAACAAAACTGGAGAACTTAACACTTCTTGATTTCAAGACTGAGCACAAAGCTCCAGGAATCAGAACACTGTGCTCCTTGCATAAGAACAGACATATAGACCAACGGGCTAGAGTAGAGAGCCCAGAAATAAACCCTGGCATATGTGGTCAATTGATTTTCGACTTGTGTGCCAAAACCAGTCAATGGAGAAAGCACGGTCTTCTCCACAAGTGGTGCTGGCACATTGGACATTCCCATGCAAAAGGATGTCGTTGGACAGTTACCTTAAGAAAAACTCAAAATAGATCAAACACCTAAAGATGGGAGCTAAGGTGGTAAATTTTAGAAGAAAATGAGGAAATCTTCATGACATTGAATTTGGCAATGATTTCTTGTATACGACAGCCAAAGCACAGGCAGCACCCGAGAAAAAGACTTCATCAAGATGAAAACCTTTTATGCAGCAAAAGAGAGTGAAAAGACAAACACTGGTCAGGAGAAAATGCCTGAAAATCAGGTACCTGGTAAGGGATTAATATCTAGAATATTTTAAAACTCCCCAAAATCAACAACAAAAGCCCTAAAGAACCCAACTCAAAAACAGACAAAGGGGCTGGGCATGGTGGCTCATACCTGTAATCCCCACACTCTGGGAAGCCCGGAAGAGTGGATCGCCTGAGCTCAAGAGTTCAAGACCAGCCTGATCAAGAGTGAGACCCTGTCTCTACTAAAAATAAAAAACCTAGCCTAGCATTGTGGGAGGTGCCTGTAGTCCTAGCTACTCAGGCAAGAAGATTGCTTGAGCCCAGGAGTTTGAGGTTGCTGTGAGCTGTGACCCTACAGCACTCTACCGAGGGTGATGCAAATAGACATTTTCCCAAGAAGACACATGAATGAGCACGTGGGAGGATGCTCAGCTCAGGAAGTACTAACAGGGACCACAGTGAGATGCCACCTTCCACCTGCCAGGGGAGCATCTATCAAAGAAATGGGAAACAGGCCGTGTGGCTGAAGAGGAGAAGCTGGAGCCTGCGCACTGCGGGTGGGGCTGTGCAATGTGGTGGCTCCTCACCCCGTGGCCATCAACTCCACTCTGAGCCCCAGGAATTCTTCCACAAAGCGTCTGAAAGCAGGGCAGGCTCAGACACCTGCTTGCCCGTGTCCATGCAGCATGGATCACAGCCGCCAGACCAGGCTCCGCCAGCACGTGAGGGCATACAGCAAAGTCCATCCCACAGTGGGGCATGACTCAGCCTCCGAAAGGAAGGAAATTTTGATGCAGCTACGACGCGATGCAGATGGGCCCTGAGAATGCAACGCTGAGTAAACCAGCCTGAGCCTGACGCAGACGGAACTCCAACCCATGTGCCTCGGCTCCCCAGAGGGTCAGGCCATGGAGACAGGGGGCAGACGGGCGCTAGTGCTTCACAGGAGCAGAGCTTCCGTTTGGGACCATGAGGAAGTTCTGGAGATGGACGGAGGCAATGGTCACAGAAAATGTGCTCATGTCCTTTTATGCATACTATAAATGGCTAAAATAGTAGATTTCTAATCATACACCTTTTACCACAGTAAAAAAAATGCCTTTTAGTTTTCCTGCTTAAAATGCTCTAATTGGTACCTCTCAGAGCCCCGCACCTGCCCTGCTGCCCCCAGCCCCAGTGCCTGGCTCTGCTTGGCACCTTAGGACCCTCCACTGGGCCAGGAGCACGCTGCTCCGGGGCCTTTGCCCACCTGCCCTGGTTTGCTTCTTTTCTACTCCCTGGAAGCTCTTATGCTGCCCAGGCAGGAGGAGCTGTGGGCCTGAATAGAGCAGGCCCCACCACACAGTGCAGGGCCAGGACAGCTAGAGGGAGGGAGAGAATGGGCAGAGAACTGGGTCTGTGCGAAGACCAGAAAAAGGCAGAGACACGGGGTGGGTCACAGTGTGCACACAGGGCAGGGACTGTCCTGGGGCAGGGTCTCTGTGTTCTCACAGCCCAGGTGCAGGGTTGAAGAGGGGGCACAGTCATCCTCACAGTTGGGGCATCTACTGCTGGACAGGCCAGGAGTCTGGGCCCATGATGGCCCCCAATCCCCTCCTGTTTCTTCTGGACACCAGGTACCAGCCTCAAGTCCAGATCCTGTGAGACCCTGGGTGTGTCAGGAGGGGGCAGGGCCAGGTGGATCACCCACACACAGGCCGGGGGGGGGGCCAGACTATACTCCCTATGGGGCTCAAGCCTGTCCACAGCCCTCTAGTTATGCACTGAGCCCCTCAGTCCACCCTGGGAGTGCGGACCAGCACACTAAGACGCTGCCTCAGGAAGGGTGCCTCTGGAGAGCAGGAGGGAATAGGTCCTGGTCCCCAGCACTGTCCAGGGCCTGGCTCCAAGCAAGCCAGAGCCCAGTTGGGCCACAACCCCCTAGGGGCATGTCCTGAGCATTCTGGATGCTCTCTGCTGCCAAGCATGGAGCTGGGCAGACGGCTAGCACTCAGTAAATGCTTGGGACCAGTGGACCGCGGGGCTCTGTCCTCAATCCTGCCCTGCTAAGGTGGAGGAAGAGGGCTGGGTGGGGGCCAGTGGTGTCAACGGCCTCTGGAGGGGTCTGGGGGTCCTTGGCGGCTCCTTTCTCTGGCCTGCCCATGGCCAGAGTGAGGGACGATGGGTGGTCCCACCTAAGTCTGGGCTATCTCAGACAAAGCCGCAGGGCAGGTTCTCAGCACAGAGCAGGCAGGCGGCACCCCACGCCCCGGGAGGCTACAGCTTCCTGGCAGGAACCACTGTACCCCCCTCCCCTTCCCTCACCTTCTGTCTCCAGCGCCTTCAACTGTGAAGAGGCGAACTCTGCAAACAGGCTGAGCAAATAGGCCGGACTCCCCAGGCCACATCCGGGATGTCTCAATAGCCGCGACCCTGACAGGCCACGGTGGCGGCCAGCTCCGCCGCCTCGGGGGCCCTGCCAACCCAGCCCTGCTCTGCTTGGGAAGCACTTGGCAGTGGGTGTGGGTAGAGGCCACACCAGGCTTCAGTTACCCCCTCTGGGTGGTGCTGAGAGCCAGGCAGACCAGAGAGTGAGGCCCCGACTTTGTCCAGACAAGAGGCTGCTTCTGAATGGGACGGCCATGTTCAGGGTGGGCTGGGGACTGGGCACCACATCATTACTGAGCACCAGCTTTTTTTCCCAGCCTGTGCCTGGAGCAGTCAGGCAGGTGGCACAGAGTGGGTGGGCTGGGGGCTGTGGCTGTGCCCAGGCATACAGCGCAGAAATACCACGCAAACTGTCCCTCGAGATCCCTACCTTCTTCGACGCTAGTAGTGACACAGTGGCAGGAGGAGCTGGTGCAGCCTGAGCACAGCCCCGGGCTGGGTCGTTAGCCGGGAGCAGGGTCTGTGGTGGCGCTGAGACCTGGGGCCCCGCAGTGAAGGAGGGCCGGCTTTCACCACGGCATCCACTGAGCTCTCAGCCACGGGGAAGGGTGACACTGGGCAAACCATGTCAAAAGCTTTTTGAAATTGTTGCTGTGGTAAAAAACACACAACGTGGTTGAGTGTGGTGGCTGACGCTTCAGTCCCAGCACTCTGAGAGGCTGAAGCAGGAGGATCCCTGGAGCCCAGGAGTTGGAGGCTGCAGTGATCGGTTACAAGGACACTGTACTCCAGCCTGGGCAACAGAGAGAGACTGTGTCTCAAAAAAACACAACATTTACCACCTAAGCCATCTGATGTGTACGGCTCAGCGGAACATCTCAGTGCTGTGTGGCCATCACCACCCTGTCTCCAGAACTTTCTGCTTGTCCCAATCCAAAGCTCTGTCCCCATTCAACAGCAGCTCCCCAGCCCCTCTGGACCCCTGGCACCCAGCTGCTGTCTATATCTGTCTCACACGCAGGTCAAGTGGGTAAAGAAGCATTTGGGACAGAACGTCCTGCTCACTCAGAGGGTGCACAGTAGGGGACGGCACTGTGGGGATCTCCCGGGGGAATCCCTGCAAGGGTCCCCATCGTCATGTGTGCACGTCACCCCGTGTGGTCAGCTGAGAAGCCCAGGGAGGTCCAGACCCCATGAGCAGCTGCTTCCTTTGCCCCAGCTCAGGAAAGACAAGGCCAGATCGGGATCAGAGGAGCACCACTGACCACTCAGACCTGTTTCGCTGGGTCTTTAACCTCCAAGGGGGAGGAGCTGGAGCCCTTCTGCTTAGTTGGGCAGTAGTCTATGGGAATGGAGCCTCCTCCTGGAACCCCACAAGACACAAAGACTGGTACCTGCCTTGACACACGGCCACTCACGACCCTGAGTGAGCAGTGCCCCAGGGCTGCCCACTGCCAGGCTGGGCAGTGGCCATTAGTGCTGGCACAGTGTGCCATGGCCCCCCATTCTGTGGAATGCAGCAATGAGCACCTCTGCTCAGCCCTCCAGGTCCCCCGGGCTGAGGTCCCCTCTTCAGCCCACCCCCAGCCAGACACTTCCATGGCTTTGTCCCTCAGGGTGGCGCCAGCACCACCTCCAGGCACCAGGTGGGACGGCCCCCCGTCTGACTGTCAGAGCTGTGGTGGCGCCAGCACCACTTCCAGGCACCAGGTGGGACGCCCCCCTTCTGACTGTCAGAGCTGTGGAGGTGGGGGGGTGGGGTCATCCCGCAAACCCTTCCTCCTCCGGGCCTCCCTGCCACGGCCCCTCCCCAACAGCAAACATATGTGGTGGCTCTGGGGTGAGTGGGGCCCCTCGTGGCCCAGGGGCCGGCGCCAGGCCAAGGCTTCCTGCTACTTAAGCCGGAGGCCCCCAGGGGAGCTGGCACCCGCCACTCTCTCCTCGCCCGCCTGCCGAGTCAGCCCAGCATGGGCAGCAGGGGTGTGTGCCGGGCGCTGGCCTGGGCTCTCACAGCCCTGCTTGCAGCACGGCCAGCAGGTAAGGTCCCCGTCCATTCTTGACCACGTTCATGGCAGGTCCCCCAGCGCATCTCAAATACCACGGCCCCTGGCATCCAGCCTTCATCCACTCGGGGAAACGTGGTATCAGCAGACATGGAGCCCAGCAAGACACGAAGAGAACAAGACCTGGCCTGGACCAGGGGTCCACACCTGACCAAAGGGCAGGGCCCTGAGAAACCACAAGCCAGCCGAGGGGCTGGGGCTAGGGTTTCTGTGGCTGAGGGAGGAAGCAGGGCCTCCCCCAGCACAGGCTCTGCAGGAGACAGTCCACCCTCTGGGGGGGGGTCACAGCCAGCAGGGCAGCCCCCATAGGGCAGGGACAGTGCGATGGCCATATGCCTGCTGCACAGAGCCCCTGCCTGGGCCAAGGCTGATTCCACAGGGCTGTCCTGCCATCATAGCCACTAGCCCTCTGGGTCATACCTGCCATGCCCTTCTTGTGGTGGTTTCTCTTGTCTGTCGTTCAGGAAGAGCAGGGAGTGCTAATACTTGCTGTCAAGAGTAAAGACGTGGCCCCAGAGGAGGTGTCCCTGTCCTGCCTCTGCTCAGGGTCTGGGCTGGGCCTCTGGGGCCTCAACTCTTCCCCTGGGGAAGGGAGGCTGTGGGGGAGGTCCCCAGAGCCCCTGCCACAAGCCCCATTCTGGGGCTATCGGTGGGGCTGGGGGCAGGAGGCCCCTCCTGCTGAGAGTCTGAGACGCTAGACAGCTAGACTCACGGGCACAGCCGCGTCCCCACACCTGGCTCCTCCAGGCTGGTGGCCAGGGCTCTGTCCACCACGGGGGTTGCCTAGGGGCTGTTGGCCCCACCTGGTCCTCCCACTTTGCTCTTGTTGGCTAACGGAGCCCTGGGCGGAGGGTCCTTTTGTCACAAGGAGACAGGTACTGTGGCACCTGGGGCCTTGGCCAGGCCCCCACAGGACAGCTTTGCATCGGCATGGGACATGTGGGTTTGCGTCCGGGGTACACACACCCAGACTGAGGCATGGCTGGGGGTTGGCAGTGGGCCTTTCTCTGGCCTGGTGATGGAGCCCGACTTGCCTGGCCCCAGGTGCAGGAGGTACCCATAGGAGCAGCTGGGAGGGGCTGCAGGGGCGGCGGGATGGGATGGGGGGAGCAGCTGTGTCCTAGGAAATGCTGTCAATGGGGCGTCCAGGAGTGGCCAGGAGAGCCAAATGGAGAGCCCAGCAGCCCAGGTGCCAGCTGTGCCAGATCTGAGCTGAGTAGGGGATGAAGCTGGCCGCCATAGGCTGGTGCCCCCTAGTCCCTCCGGGCCATGACAACACCAGCTCCCAACTCCTCATAAAGCACAGGGGTCCAGGGTCACAGGAAGGCCTGACCTTGCAGAGGCCTGGGGGGCCCAGGGGTAGAGCTGCCCTGAGCCCAGAACCTAGCCCAGTCAGGCTGTGGGCAAGGCTTTGCCCTAAGACCCTGGCCGCCCCCAGCACCAACCACCTGCTCAACCTAGCCCCGGCCCTGCTTAGCTGCCCTGACCTGAGTCTGCAGCTGGCCCTACTCTCAGGCTCCTGCTAGGTCATGCCTGGAAGCTGCTGTGTCCTCCCCAACAAAGCCCATCTTTGTCCTTTTCTGAGGGACATGTGGGTAGGGCTGAACACCTCCCCACTTGAGGTAGCTGCTGTGATAGGTGCAATGCCTTTTCCCAATTCAATTTTCCTGGTTCCCCACCCTGGAGACATCTGCAAATGGGCCAGGCGGGGTGCAGAGCTATGTGGGCCTCACCTAGAGGCCATGCCAAGCTCCCTGCTGGAAGCTTCTATCCTGAGAGGCCTGGTTTTCTATCTTGTGCAGGTGGGGGTTGGGCCCTGGAGGGATTGTCAGGCCTCAGGCCAGAGCTGGTGCCTGTTGTGACAATACAGCAGGGCACAGAGACCCACAGGTAGTGCCCAACAAGGGCCCTGGGCTCCTCACCACTCCCACCCCTTCTCCTGCAGAGACCCAGGGCAGTGCAGAGCTGAGCTGGAGCAGTGCAGGGCCCACTGTGGACAGCCTCAGGGTGGACAGTGGTATGCAACCCAGGCCTGGGTGGTGGTTTCCTGACGAGTCAGAAGGGGCTAGACACTGAGTGGGATTGGGGATTTGACATGGCCTCAAGCCACACAAAGAATCCCAGGCCCCCTGTGGGGACAGCGTAGGTGTCCACAGGGACAGGGTGTCCATAGGGTACGAAGCAGAGACTCACACCTGTGCACACACACACACTGCCTGTGCAGATGGAAATGCCCAGGGTGGGAAGGTCCAGCGGTGACCAAGGGAGAACAGGGTGGCCTTACCGCAGGCCAGCTCACTAGTCCTGAGCTCCCTGTGGTCCCAGAGTGGCCAGGGAGGGTGGGGCCTGGGAAGGTGTGCCCTGGGCTGGCCCGGGCCCCAGGTGATCCAGCCCTTGCCTACAGCCCACCTGATGTCCTCGCCCACCAGGCACATGAGCTTTGTGCCCCCCATCACTGTCCTCCCGGGCAGCTACGGTAAGTGGACACCAGCCCTGCCTGCCAGAGACGGGGTACTCACCAGGCTCTGGAGTGGGGGGCCAGACCTGGAAATGAAGCTGGCACAGTGTGGGCCATCCAGGCAGGCAGGACCTAGTGCCTTCCCTGTGGGCAGTTCTGTGGGCTGACCACCCAGTGTGAGGAGGGCAGCTAGGCAGGGTGCAGCCCACACAGAGAGTGGCCCGTCACCACTGGCTTCCTTGCACCAAATGTGGGTACCTTGGCCTGGCAGGAGTCTGGGCACAGGGCGGGTGTATGAATCTGGCATCCAGCAAGGGCCCCTTCACGCCCCTCCCCACAGCCCTGCATGTAGCTCACAATGGGCGGGTGTGCAGTACCTGGGGTGACTTCCACTATAAGACCTTCGATGGCGATGTCTTCCACTTCCCCGGCCTCTGCAACTACGTGTTCTCCGCGCACTGTGGGGCTGCCTATGAGGACTTCAACATCCAGGTGCGCCGTGGCCTGGTGGGCTCCAGGCCCACCATCACCCACATCGTGCTCAAGGCCCAGGGGCTGGTGCTAGAGATGGCCAACGGCTCTGTCCTTGTCGATGGGCAGCGGTGAGCAGGCACTGCCAGAACCAGGCTGGGTCAGGGTCAGGGGTCGCAGAAGCTCTCTGGGTTCTGGCTGATGGCCTGGCCCAAGAAGAACCAGAACTTGTCGCCCAGGGAGGAGCTGCCCTACAGCCGTGCCGGCCTTCTGGTGCAGAGGGGCAGTGACTACGTCTCCATCAGCCTTCGGCTGGGGCTGACCTTGCTGTGGAACAGAGAGGATGGAGCCCTGGTGAGGAAGCTCCCAGCCCCCAGCCCCTCCTAGACTGACCAGAGGTGCCCCTGGGTGGTTAAAGCTGGCAGGGGCCATGAGGCCTGGTGGGCAGAATCTGAGCTGGCACTGCCCTTGCCCTGCCCTAGCTGGAGCTGGACCCCAAGTATGCCAACCAGACATGTGGCCTGTGTGGGGACTTCAATGGCCTTCCAGCCTTCAATGAGTTCTATACCCACAGTGAGTGTCGCCCAGAGGCCCTGGTGGTTGTTGAGGTCCTGCTGTGGCTGGAGGTCATGTGCCCGCTGTGCCCTGGTGGTCATGCTGGGTGCTTTCTTTCCGGCAGACACCAAGCTGACCCCTCTCCAGTTTGGAAACCTGCAGAAGCTGGATGGGCCCACAGAGCAGTGCCTAGACCCCCTACCCTCACCAGCCAACAACTGCACAGACAAGGTGAGTCCTGCTTCCAGGCACAGCTGAGGACAGAGGCACATCCCCAGGTGCCTAGCAAGACAGAGTCGTGTGGGCTGAGGGCAGTGCTGCAGGAGCCCTGGACCAGAAGCCCCTCCTGTGGGCTGGGAATGCCAGTGGCCCAGAAACTCCAGGACACCTGGACCTGTAGAATCCTGAGACTCAGATCTTGATGTGACTGACAGCAAAGCCCTGGGAGCTCCCGCCCCACATGCCGCCTGTCAGGGCCTTGGTGAGGCAGATGCTCCCCACAGCTGGGGGCCTGAGTCTGGGTGGCAACCTCCCAGTGCCCTCCTCTGAGCTACCTCCCAGGCTGGGATCTGCACCCTTCTTGGGTGCTCATGCCATGGGCAGGGGTGTCCTGGAGCCCTGAGGGTTTAGGCAGCCCCAGAGCTAAGCAGAGCCCACAGCCATGGGGGCAAATTCACATGGTTGGGGAGGAGGATGGGTAGGTGAGTGGGGGCAAGGCTGGGGGTAGGAGGAACCCTGCAGGGAAGAAAGAGGTGGCCATCCAGCTGTGCTCCCCAGGAGGGTATCTGCCACCGCGTCCTGTCTGGACTGGCCTTTGAGGAATGCCACGAGCTGGTGGATACCTCTGTGTATGTGGACGCCTGTGCCCAGGACCTGTGCCGCTGCCCCTCCTGCCCATGTGCCACTTTTGCCGAGTACTCCCGCCAGTGTGCCCATGCAGGGGGCCAGCCGCAGAACTGGAGGGGTCCTGCCCTCTGTCGTGAGTGTCCCTGCCAAGGCCAGAGCCAGGGTCTGCTGGGGAGACAGGGCAGGGGCTGACCCTCAGGGCCATAGCCAGAGGGTGTACAGGGAGCGGTCACGTCAGGTGAGTGTGGGCAAGGGAGAGGACCCTCTCTCCTCACCTCAGACTCCACCCAGGAGACCATCAAGGGACTGGGGCAGGTAGGGCAGGGGATATCCAAGACCAGGGGTGTCTGGGCCATCCCGGGCCTGGGCCTGCCTTCCAGAGACCCCAGAGGCATGTGTAAGGTGGGATGCAGGTGGCTCCAGCTGTCCAGACTGAGCCCTGGGAGCGGGTCTGGGGTCTGACCACCCTGGGTCCAGCTCCACCTCCTGCTGCTGCAGCCCGGACTTGCCCCCTCAACATGGAGCACCAGGAGTGTGGCTCACCCTGCATGGACACCTGCTCCAATCCCCAGCGCTCCCAGCTCTGCGAGGACCACTGTGTGGACGGCTGCTTCTGCCCCCCAGGCAGGTCCCTGCATGTGCCCTCTGCTCCCATTTCCACAGCTTTTGCCATCCCCAGCACCCAGCCCTGGCCGAGAAACTAAGAATTCTCTCAAGAGTCCAGGCAGGGTGGACACTGACTGCCAGGCCTGCCCATCCGTGGAGGCAGACAGGGCAAATGCTGGGGACCAGGTAGGGAAACCAAGCCCAGGAGCGCTCTGCGTCCTCCACAGCAGAAGCAGGTCTCAGGGCGAGGGCAGTGGCCTGGTGCAGGGCCCTTCCCATGGGAGGCAGCTTGTCCCAAAGGCTGGGTTTTCTCAGGGGCCAGGCAGGGGCCCCCTCTTTGCCTCAGTGTCCTCACCTGTGCATGGGTCAGCTCTGTTCTCACGCCCCTACCCTACAGGCACTGTGCTGGACGACATCACTGACTCAGGCTGCCTGCCTCTGGGGCAATGCCCCTGCACCCATGGCGGCCGCACCTATGCCCCTGGGGTCTCTTTTACCACCAGCTGCAGCTCCTGGTAGGCCCCGGACAGCCTCCCTCTGCGTGAGCCATAGGGAGTGAGTCCCACCTCACCTCCAACTGCCCTCTACTCTCACCTCCCCCAGCACCTGCTCCGGGGGGCTGTGGCAGTGCCAGGACCGGCCATGCCCCAGCACCTGCTCCGTGCAGGGCGGTGCACACATCTCCACCTTCGACGAGAAGCTCTACGATCTTCATGGAGACTGTAGCTACGTGCTGTCCAAGGTGAGTCCCCTGGGCAGGCCGGGAGCCCCTCTCCCCTCTCCCAGTGGCAGTCAGAGGAATGAGTCCTCCACGCAAAAGGGAAGCCCTAAGTTCATACCTGCTGAGCTTCACATGATTGAGGGGCCCCCAGGCCTTGGAACCAGCTGCTAGGAGGTGACAAAGGTGCGGGAGGCCACATCCCACAAGGCCACACACCCACAGGCATCCTGGGCAGAGGGCCACCTAAGCCCACACCCTCATGGGTGGGTCTGCTCCTCAGAAATGTGTGGATAACACCTTCACTGTGCTGGCCGAGCTGCGGAGATGTGGTCTGACGGACAATGAGAACTGCCTCAGGGCTGTGACGCTCAGCCTGGACGGTGGGGCCACGGTGAGGGGCTGCCCGGCTCATGCTGCCTAGCCCTGGACTAGGGGTGGAGACAGGAGAGCCATGGAGACTGAGACCTCGGCCCTGCATGAATCTCCCCTCCCCAAACCCCAGTTCTGCTCCCTGAGAGGTGATCCCGGCCACAGAGTTGACCACGCTTCTCCACCAGGTCGTCCGGATCCAGGCCGACGGCAGCGTGTTTGTGAACTCCATCTATACCCGACTGCCGGTGTCAGCAGGTATGTGGCTGCCTGGGGACCAGGCCAGGGCAGTGTGTCCAGGGCAGGCTCAGCTCCCAGAGCCTGGGCACGTCCAGCTCGGACCCTGCTTGCTCCTGGTGGCCTCGGGCAGCTTCTCACCTGCAAGGTGAGGTGGGGTGACAAGGCCATGTTGGCTGCAGGCGACTGGGTCTGCCCCACCTCCTCTGACACCTCCACCCCCTGCAGCCAACATGACCATCTTCAGACCCTCCACCTTCTTCATGGTGGCTGCACAGCAGGGCCTCGGCCTGCAGCTGCAGGTGCAGCTGGTGCCCCTCATGCAGGTGTCTCTCAGGCTGGACCCCTCGCACCGCGGCCAGACATGCGGTGAGGATGGAGGATGATGGTATTGCCCTGGCTCTGGCCAGCAGGCTGGACAACGCCCCCTGATGTCTCCCCACTGCCCCCAGGCCTATGCGGGAACTTCAACCAAAACCAGGCCGATGACTTCATGGCCCCCAGCGGGGTGGTGGAGGGAACTGCTGCAGCCTTTGCCAACACCTGGAAGACCCAGGCCACCTGCCCCAATGTCAGGAACAGCTTCGAGGACCCCTGCTCGCTGAGTGTGGAGAACGGTACCCTCAGCCCACCACCTGTGGTCACCCCAGGCTCAAGTCCCACCGGGTCTGTCCTTCTTGTCAGGCCATAGGACGCCTGGGACAGAGCTTGAGTGAACCCCATGTAGGCAGGTGGTATGCATGACCAGCAGGAAGGTGTGAGGGGGAAAGGCATGGCAGGGGGTGACCCTGATTCCAGTTCCCTGTTGGGGGGCTGGGTGGCATGAGTGGAGCCCCGAGGTCATGCAGCACCCACTGGGCCCTCCTCCCAGAGAACTACGCCAGACACTGGTGCTCGCGGCTGACTGACTCTGCTGGTGCCTTCTCCCGCTGCCACTCCACTGTCGACCCCACACCCTTCCACTCGGTGAGTGCTCATGGTGCCCACAGCCACAGGCCCAGGTCAGGGACAGAGCTGGGAACAGAGCTGGGGTGTCAGACCCTGTCCAAGCCTGGAGCCAGAGCGTGTGGGCAGCCCCCCCGGCCGGCATCTGCGTCTGCACCCACACTTCTCCCATCAACACTGGGAGCTGGGCCATGACCCTCCCTCAAGCCTCGTCCTAACGTGGCTCTACTCGGGAAGACCCTCTGTCCAGTAAGGCCCTGTCCTCAGACACGTTAGGACCCTGGTCCATCCTTTGAGTCAACGGTTGACTCACGACCACTTTCCTGCCCTAAAGCCCTAAAGGGCACTCAGCTCAGCCCCTCCCCATGGCCTCCCCAGCCCACCCAGGCCCCGGCCCTCCCCTTGCTCAGAGCCCAATTTGCTCCCACACCTGGTGCCACTGCCCCCCATGGCCACCGTGACCTCCCGTGGCCCCATCGCTATTCAAAGCACCAGAAAGTTTCACCCCAGCCCCTAGCCCTGATGCAGCCCCCTCCTGCCCCGCGTGGGCCGGACCCTGACACTGCCACCGCCCCCAGCACTGCATGTTTGACACCTGCAACTGTGAGAAGAGTGAGGACTGCCTGTGCGCGGCCCTGTCCTCCTACGTGCACGCCTGTGCCGCCCGGGGCCTGCTGCTCCACGGCTGGAGGGACGGCGTCTGCAGTGAGTGTGGGGCGGGCTCTTATAGTGGATCTCTTATAGTTCATGCCACGGGCCTCCTTGGGTTGTGGGGCCCTGGGCCGCAGCCATCACTCATGTGGCCCCAGCCAAGAGCACCAGCCACCCTCGTCCTGGCGTCCTGAGAGCTTCGAGTCCTCATGATCCCCACACCACAGATGAGGACACCAAGGCTAAGATGGGGGGAGCACCAGCCAGAGCAGGCCACCCCACCACTGACTGCACCATTCCCCGTTCCTGCTGTCCATAGCCAAGTACATGAGCAGCTGCCCCAAGTCCCAGAACTACACCTACATGGTGGACACCTGCCCGCCCACCTGCCGTGCCCTGAGCAAGGCTGACGTCACCTGCGGTATCCCGTTTGTGCCGGTGGACGGCTGCACCTGCCCCAAGGGCACCTTCCTGGACGATGCAGGAATGTGTGTGCCTGCCCAGGAGTGCCCCTGCTACCTGCGCGGCACAATGGTGGCCCCCGGAGAGGTGGTGCATGACAACGGTGCCGTGTGGTAAGGGAGCTCAGCCTGGGAGTAGGACCCTGGGGTCCCCTGGGGTCCCCTAGGCCACCCACACCCTCGAGCCACCCTCATGCCTCCATGGGGTCCATGCCTCCCTACCACCATGGGGTCCAAGCCTCCCTACCTGCCCCAGGAGGCCACACTGGGGGCCCCATCCATCTGAAAGAGGCCTGGGAGGCTGCTGAGGGTTCTGGCCACAGGGCTATAGGGAGTGTGAGCCTCGGCTGGGCCCCAATGCCTCCTGCACCCTCTCCTCCCTGGCCTTGAAGGCTGCTCCTCACAGCTGGGAGCCAGTCCTAGTGCCTGAGGGTCCCAGTGGCCTCCTTGCCCCTTATGGGCATTGTCTCACTGGCTAGCTTCACCGGGTATGGGATCTTCACAGCAGCCCAGCAGCACCATCCTGCCTGACTCAGGCAGTGAGGTGTAGCACCGGGCGCTGGAGTCAGGGCTGTGCAGTGTGGGCAGTCGTGACGTGTGGGCGGCGGGGCCAGGCCAATTGTCCATCTCTTATAGTTCATGCACAAATGGAAAGCTGATCTGCCTGGGGGCCGCACTGCAGACAAGCACAGGTAACATCGCCACCGATGGGCCCTACCCCGCCTGGGCACCATGCTGAGGGCTTCAGGAAGAAAAGGGGCTGAGCTGTCTGCAGAGGGTCTGGGCACCCTCATGGGGGGTCCTGGACCACTCATGAATGTGTCCAGCACCCAGCCTGGGTGGGCACTTGGCGGTCAGAGCACAGGCTGGGGTGCGCATGGCTGGCAGCCTGGGGCCCAGGGACTGCTGTTCCTTGGGACCCTCCCACCACACTCTGTCCCCAGGCTGTGTGGCCCCCATGGTGTACCTGGACTGCAGCAATGCCTCAATGGGCACCCTCGGGGCTGAATGCCTCCGCAGCTGCCATGGGCTGGATGTGGACTGTGTAAGTCTTGAGGCCACAGCCAGGATGCCACCCACCATCCAGGCTGCAGGGAGGGCCCACCAGGAGGGTGCTCAAGTCTGAATAATCCCAGTGTGGGGGGATGGCCAGTGGCTATGGTTTGCTGACCCCAGACACTACCCTTGTGTGGCTTGTGCCCACCTTGCTGCCCTGAGAGACATCGCAAGGGCCTGTCCTGATGGCTGGGCATGCCCAGGATGGACAGTGCCCACTTGCCTTGGGGTCTGGGCCCTGACCGATGCCTGCCTACTCCCACAGTTCAGCACTCACTGTGTGTCCGGCTGCGTCTGCCCCCCGGGGCTGGTGTCGGATGGGGCAGGGGGCTGCGTCGCTGAGCAGGACTGCCCCTGTGTGCACAATGATGTCTCCTACAAGCCAGGGGACACCATCAGAGTTGACTGCAACACCTGGTGAGGCCTGGGGCCCTGGAGGTGGCAGGCGGGGAGCCCTGGGACAGTTGCCTGAGCCAGAGGGAGGCCTGACAGGAAGAAGGAGGTGCCAGGGTGCTTTCTGGACATGGAGGTCCTCCTGTGGAGGAAGGCGCCAAGGGGACTGGCTGGACACCACACCAGCCTGTCCTTGTCATCGCCATGAATGTAGCCTGGATGCATGGGGCCTGGGCTGGCCTGAGGAGAAGAGCTCTGGGGCCAGGCCACCCTGTGAGCATGCACCCTGTCCACAGCACCTGCAGAGACCGCAGGTGGGAGTGCAGCCACCGGCCCTGCCTGGGCACCTGCGTGGCCTATGGGGGCGGCCACTTTATCACCTTCGACGGCACACGCTACAGCTTTGAAGGCAGCTGTGAGTATGCCCTGGCCCAGGATTACTGTGGGGGCAACACCACCCTGGGGACTTTCCGTGTCGTCACCGAGAACATCCCCTGTGGGACCACCGGCGTCACCTGCTCCAAGGCCATCAAGGTCTTCGTGGAGGTAAGGGTGCCTACCAGGAAGGTCTGCGAGGAGGTCCCCCAGCACCATGGGCCTCCAGCAGTGTGTGTCATGGAGCCGCCACATAACTTGGGGCCAGACAGCAGCAGACCCTCATCCTCTCACTGTCCTGGACACAGAGTCTGGGACAAGAGGGGGTAGAGCCCAGCTCCCTCCCAGACCTGGGGGCCTTTCCTCCTCCCTAGCTCTAGGGCTCCAGGCACTCCTCAGCTTGTGGCCGTGTCACCCCAACTCTGCCTCTGTCTCCACGTGGCTCCTCCCATGTGTGTCTGTGTCTCCCGTTACTTATGAGGACACTTATCATTGGATTTGGGACCACCCAAGTATCTGGAAGGATCTCATTTCCTAATCACATCTGCAAAGATCCTTTTCCCCAATAGGGTCCCATTCACGGGTTTGAGGAGTTAGAATGTAGACATACGTGGGAACACACACTTCCAGCAAGAGAGGTCGAAGTTCATCACAGGGCCGAGAGCAGGGCTATTAGCTGGAGCGGGGGAGTTCCCTGGAAGTGTGGGGAGGGGCTGGAGAGAGGCAGTGAGTGTAGGGGCAGCAGGGTACAGAGCTGGTGTGGGGCAGAGGCACACACCCCACCCTGTTCCCAGCACTTGCTGCCTCGCCTTCTTCCAAACTTCCTCTGAGACCCTCATGAGCCTGGCTCATCCTTCACACTGAATGTCCCCTGGGCGTTAGGCCTCTCCCAGCAGCTCTGCCTCTTGTGTTCCTCCAGAGCTATGAGCTGATCCTCCATGAGGGGACTGTCAAGGTGGTAGAAAGAGGGCCAGGTAGGGACCTGCCTTACAAGATCCGCTACATGGGCAACTTCCTGGTCATCGAGACCCATGGTGGGGTGGCTGTGTCCTGGGACCGGAAGACCAGCGTGTTCATCCAGTTGCACCAGGAATATAAGGTGAGCACTGGCCTTGCACTACTGGCCTTGAGTGCTGTCCTGACCTGTAAAACCCAGCCTGGGGCAGGGCCATGCAGGGTCTCAGTTCCACACAGGTGCACCAGAGTCTCAACTGGCAGGCGTCCCTGCTCTCTGGACTCAGGAAGGGCCAGCTGGCTCTCTGGGGATGCCACAGGGCTCACATAACCATTCCTGTCTCCTGCAAGGTCTCTGGGCACTGCCTAAGGGAACCAGGTGCTCAACCTGCAGTCCCCTGAGGGCCCTGGAGACCTCAGGCCAGGGTCTGTGCCGCCCCCACAGTTCCTATGGCCCCTGCTCTCAGGGCTCCGTCTGTCTCCCTGCTTTTGCAGGGCAGGATCTGCGGCTTGTGTGGGAACTTCGACGACAGCGCCATCAATGACTTCACCACACGAAGCCAGTCCGTGGTGGGAAATGTCCTGGAGTTTGGGAACAGCTGGAAGCTCTCCCCATCCTGCCCAGATGCCCTGGCACCCAAGGACCCCTGTACTGCCAACCCCTACCGCAAGTCCTGGGCCCAGAAGCAGTGCAGCATCATCAACAGCGCCACCTTCGCCGCCTGCCACACTCAGGTGGGGCCTGGGCTTGGAGGCAGGGGCTGGCGGGGACAGCGGTTGCCTCCTTCCCTGTGGGAGCCAGTCTGGGCTGGGCTTACGGCAGGTCTGTGGATGATTTTGACCCTGTTTCAGCACACAGCACTGCTGAGATCTCCAGCTCTCAAGTCTGGTTTCTTGTGCCTGAAGCTGTCTCCACTATTATGCTTTTTGACCCTCAGTGTGGCCCTGACCACCCTCCTCTGGGACCACACATCTGCCTAGTCCCCAGCATGAGCATCCACAGGGGCCCCCAGTCTGGAAGAGGGTCAGTGGTTGACCCTCAGTAGAGACTCTTCCAAACAGCAATTTCCCGTGGTTCTTAAAAATGCCTTGTACCCACCCAGAGGTGCAGCTGTGTCATCAGGACCTTCTTGGGGGTGAGAAGAGTCGGGTCACACAGGGACACTAGCTGCTGACACCCCCAAATTACTTTCACTGGTCCTGGTCCTGGCTGCTCTCCTGAGGAGGTCCCAACATCTCCCCTCGCCACCCTGCTGACTAGATCAGATGGTGTTCTGGGCCCTGACAAAGCTGACCGCTGATTCCAGTGGTGTCTCATGATGGCAAAAATGAGAACTTGGTGCTGGGCATAGTGGGTCACATCTGGAATCTCAGCACTTTGGGAAGCTGAGGCAGGAGTTTAAGACCAGCCTGGACAATGTATCAAGACTCGAACCCAACAAAAAACAAGAAAAATGTCCAGGCATGTGACACCACTCCCAGCTGCTTGGGAGGCTGAGGCAGGAGGATCACTTTAGCTCAGGAGTTGGAGGCTGAGATGTGCTAGGCTGATGCCACTGCACCCCAGCCAGGCAACAGAGCAAGACATTGTCTCAAAAAAAAATAGTGAGAACCTGGGTCCACTCTAGGTCTGCTGCTGTGATTTGGAGGACTCACCCCACCTCGCCCTAAGGAAACAGCCCCTTGTTATCAGGATAGGTTAACAACAGGGCTCTTAGTGAGGGCAGGTCTAGAGGTGGAGCAGAGGCTGTACAAAGCTCTGGCAGCAGAAGTACCCACCCTTCCCCTGGCCTGTTCTGTGTGCCATGCTCACCTTGGGAACAGGACAAAACCTGCTCTGAGGCTCGGAGCCCATAGCACAGTGGTTATGGCGCCAGCCACATACACTGAGGCTCTCAGGTTCAAGCCCAGCCCAGGCCTGCTAAACAACAATGACAACTGCAACAAAAAATAGCTGGGCATTGTGGCGGGCACCTGTAGTCCCAGCTACTTGGGAGGCTGAGGCAAGAGAATTGCTTAAGCCCAATTATTTGAGGTTGCTGAGAGATGTGACGCCACGGCACTCTACCGAGGACAACACAATGAGACTCTATCTCAAAAAACAAAACAAAACAAAACAAAAAAAACCCTGCTCTCACAGAGCTCACCCTGGGAGACCTGTGGGTACAGCGGGATGGAGGACCCTGAGTGGAGAGCAGCAATCGCGGGGATGGCCTGCTGATAGGACAGGCCCCAACGGGAGGAGGCCAGCTCAGCTGGAATGGAGCAAGCCGGGGGGCAAGGGCAAGAGGTGGGAAGGGTATAACCAGGGCTGCTGTGCCCAACGTGGGTGTGAAATGTACAGGACCCCTGATAAGAGGATCCAAGGGCACACACGGAGGAGCATAGGTGAACAGACAGGAAATTAGCAAGTCAGAGATGGGAAGGTGAGTAGTGGCACAAGTGGGCAGGGACAGAGGCAGGCAGACGTGAGCTGGGGGACAGGTGGGCTGGGGCACAGATAGGCTGGGGCACAGGTGGGCATGGCAGAGGTAGGTCTGGTGGAGGTGGGCTGGGGGGACAGGTCAGCAGTGGCACAGGTGGGCTGGGGCACAGGTGGGCAGGTGCACAAGTGGGCTGAGTCACTGGTAGGCTGGAGAGGTGATGGTGGGCAATTCCCATTTGGGACATCTAAAAGCATCAGTGGCCCCAGAAGTCAAGGATGTTAGATCCCTGGTGTGAGAATTTGAAATGCAAGTGGCCCCAGGGACCCTCTTCCGGCAGCTGCATGGTGGGGCGGGTGGAGCCCTCCTGGCTGAGCTGCACTTCTGCCCGCCCCAGGTTGACTCCACCAAGTACTACGAGGCCTGCGTGAGCGACGCGTGCGCCTGCGACTCAGGAGGCGACTGCGAGTGCTTCTGCACGGCGGTGGCCGCCTACGCCCAGGCCTGCCGCGACGCTGGCGTCTGCGTGTCCTGGCGGAGCCCGGACGTCTGCCGTGAGTAGGGCTCTGTCCGTGGTGCTGACGGGTGGGCCCGGAGGAGATGGAGGGCAGGAGTATGCGGGCAGAGCGCCGTGTCGGGACCATCGCGCGCTCGCCTGCGCAGACCCTGCAGACCCCGCTTAGCCTCTCCTCTGTACCCAGCCCTGTTCTGCGACTACTATAACCCACACGGGGGGTGCGAGTGGCACTACCAGCCCTGCGGGGCGCCCTGCCTGAGAACCTGCCGGAACCCAAGTGGGCGCTGCCTGGTGGACCTGCCCAGCCTGGAAGGTGAGGGTGCAGTGGCCTCTCCCGGCCAAAACTCCCAGGGTTCCTTGGAGCGCGCGCGGGACGGGAGTCCCAGAGCTGCGGTGTGTGAGTTTCTGGGGCAGGACCCTGGGCAGCACCAGCTGGCCTGAGAGGTCACGGGGTTCCAGTGGTCTCTCCTCGCCCTGTGGCCCAGGCTGCTACCCGAAGTGCCCGCCCAGCAAACCCTTCTTCTCTGAGGACCAGATGAGGTGCGTGGCCCAGTGTGGTTGCTACGGCGAGGACGGGAAATACTATGACGTGGGCACGAAAGTCCCCACGACGGAGAACTGCCTGAGCTGGTGCGTGGGTAGAGCGCGCGCGCTGGCGCGCGGCCCCGGGGCGGGGCGGGGCGGGGAGCGGGGAGGAGGGGAGAGGAGGGAGGGGGCGGGGCGGGGCTGGGCCGGGGCCGGGGCCGGGCGGGGGCGGCCGCCTCCCCACCACCAGGCCCTCCCTCAGTCCTTCCCTCCTTCCAGCTCCTGCACGCCCGGCGGCCTCCGGTGCACGCACAGCCTGGCAGGTAAGGCACAGCCGGGTGGGTCAGCTGTGTCCAGCTGGAGCTGGGGGTGTGGGCGCCGGGTGACGGATGCCTGTCCCGCCCCCAGCCTGCACGTGTGTCTACGAGGGCAGGACCTACTCCTATGCGGACGTCATCTACAACACTACGGACGGGCTGGGCGCCTGCTTAATCGCCATCTGTGGAGAAAACGGAACGATTCTCCGAAGGGCCGTGGAATGTCCCGGAATGCTGTCCACGACGCCGTTCACCTTCACCTCCACCTCGGCCCCCCTCCCAACCTCTGGTAAGCCCCGCCTGGTTCTACTCTGGGCCGCCACCTGTTAGTGACAGGAAAGGCCCAGAGAGACTAGGCGCCAGCCGGCCCACCTGCTTCCCCAGGCTCCGCTGGGGGTCCACAGCCCCTCAACACTCCGGTGGTCTCCAGGACTCCCCAGGAAGTTTCAACAGTGGTTGGCAGGGCTGTCCCCTGGGGACAATAAAACCTTCCCAGCCCACAAGGGCACCCTTCACATCAGGCTTCCAGAAGCCACCCTGAACCAGGCTCAGGCAGGCCCTTGGTCACCACTCAGCAGAGGGCCAGCCGAAACTGAGTGAGGGCCCCTCTTGCCCCCAGGCCTGGTGCCCAGCGTCTCCACCG
This sequence comes from Loris lydekkerianus, assembly GCA_963574355.1. Taxonomy (NCBI): domain Eukaryota; kingdom Metazoa; phylum Chordata; class Mammalia; order Primates; family Lorisidae; genus Loris; species Loris lydekkerianus. The sequence continues at coordinate 21,318 of CAUYPK010171062.1, forward strand.
GGTGTGTCCGTGCAGTCTGCCACTGGTCTAACTGGTATGACGGGGACCGTCCAGTGCCTGGCGATGAAGGCGGGGACTTCGAAACATTTGAGAACCTGAGACAGAGGGGCTACCAGATGTGTGGGGCACCAGCTGACATCGAGTGCCGGGCAGCTGATTTCCCCAGCAAGTCCTTGCACGAGCTGGGCCAGAAGGTGGCCTGTGACCGGATGAAGGGGCTGACCTGCATCAACCGTGAGCAGAGTCCCCCACGCTGCCTCAACTATGAACTGCGGGTTCTGTGCTGCGACTACGTGCCCTGTGGCCCCTCCTCAGCCCCAAGCACCAGCCCCCGATCCTCTCACGGCCCCTCCACGGAGCCCCCTAGGCCCTCCACCCAGACCCCAGTAACCAGAGAGACCACCCCACAGGCAACACCTAGCTCCTCATCGACGGCGGCCCTGACCTCACAGACCAGGTCCAGCTTGCCTGCCGTGACGGTCACCCACTTGGGCAGCAGCCCCCCGAACCTGAGCACCACGACTTGTCAGCCCCGATGTCAGTGGACAGAGTGGTTTGATGAGGATTATCCCAAGTCAGAAAGCGCCGGGGGGGACATTGAGTCTTATGATAAAATCAGGCGTGCGGGACGGGACTTCTGCAAGCGGCCGCAGGACATACAGTGCCAAGCTGAGAACTTCCCCAGCTGGACCCTGGAGCAGGTGGGCCAGCGGGTGCACTGCAACATCCGCTTTGGGCTGGTGTGCCATAATGCAGAGCAGGATGGCCTGTTCAAAATGTGCTACAACTACAGAATTCGGCTGCTGTGCTGTGACACTGCTCACTGCAGGGGACACACCTCCACCCTGCCACCAGCCACGACGCCAGGGACAGCCAGCACAGTCACCTCCACCCTGCCACCACCCACAACTCCGGGGACAGCCAGCACAGTCACCTCCACCTTGCCACCACCCACGACGCCGGGGACAGCCAGCACAGTCACCTCCACCCTGCCACCACCCACGATGCCAGAAACAGCCACAGTCCCCAGGATATTGCCCTCAAAGCCACAGCTTGGGACGAGCACAGGCCTGACTTGGACTGCCACAGTCAGCACCTCACCTGTACCCACTCTCTTGAAAAGATCAACATTGCCCAGCTCTACGGCTCCTCCAGGCTCCACACACTCCACCTGGCCAGGGAGAACCACTTCCACCCTTTTAGCTCACTCAACCCTACCAGGGACCCCAGGGACCACTGGCACATGGGGCCCCTCACAGTCGCTCATGCCAGCAACGACAATGCAAACCACAACAGCTCACCCAATAGGCACAGTCAGCACCATCTCTGAAGAGCCTCAGACCTCAGGCCCGGAGGTAACAACGCACACAAGCCAGCCGTACACCTCCTATCCCGAGACCAGATCCTCAAGGGCAGAGACACCGCTCCACAGCTCACCCAAGGCCACCACCAGCCAGGGCAGAACTGGCTGTCAACCCAAGTGTGAGTGGACAGAATGGTTTGACGTGGACTTTCCAATCTCAGGGGTTGAAGGTGGGGACATGGAGACCTTTGAAAACATCAGAGCTGCCGGGGGCAAGATGTGCCCAGCACCGGAAAAAGTGGAGTGCCGTGCAGAGAGCTACCCGGAGGTGAGCATTGACCAGATCGGGCAGGTAGTGACCTGCAGCTTGGAGACAGGGCTTGTCTGCAGGAACGAGGACCAGGTGGGCAAGTTCAACATGTGCTTCAACTACAACGTGCGCGTGCTATGCTGCAATGACACCAGCCACTGCCCCAGCACAGTGCCCACACCTACATTCACCTCCACTGCATCTGCCACCCTGATGGAGAGCCCAATGCCTACGTTCACCTTCACAGCATCCACCACCTTCATACAGAGCCCCTCAGTGACAACTTCTGTGCCCCCTATTTCCCTGAAAACTACCTCTTCACCCAACACCTCCATGGGAATGAAATACTTGGCCACCACCTCCACAGGAACCTCCTCCTCCGCCCACTCCCTGGGAAGAACCTCCTTGGCCACCACATTCACAGCCACCACTTCACCATTCACCAGGTCATCAGTGGTAAAAGGATCCTCCACCACACCCTCCTCCCCTGGGGTCACCGAAACAGTCAACCGCTCCACCATACAAACACACATCACCTCCTCCAGGATGACTGAGGGGCCCTCCGTCTCCAGTCCCTCTGTTCCACTAGCCTCCACCACCACCCTCATCCACAGCACGAGGCAGACCACCTCTGGGACACTGACCACATCCACCAGATCACCCTCAACTGGCACCCCACGCACAGCACAACGGGTGACCTCCAGCTCCGGGCTCACCTTCACGACCACCCTCCCCTCCAGCCACCCGTCTCCCAGCACGGTCTGTGTGCCTCAGTGTGCCTGGACAGACTGGTTCGATGAGGACTACCCCATCCCTGGCCC
>CAUYPK010171063.1:0-11177 GCA_963574355.1 Loris lydekkerianus
CATTCCACATTTACTAAGTTTCACTAAGAAAATGCCAGGAAGGCTATGTTAACCAGTGTGATGAAAATGTGTCAAACGGTCTATGAAACTAGTGTATGGTGCCCCATGATCACATTAATGTACACAGCTATGATTTAATAACAAAAATAAATAAATAAATAAAGACACCTTTAGCTCTGTGGAAAAAAAAAAAAAAAGGGAAAACAGCAGGTGCCATGGGCTCCCATAATCACCAGGGGATTCAACGGTGGGTAAGTCGAGGGAGCAGCCTTTTGTCAAGGCCTGAGGGATGAAAGGATTGATCCAGGTGGAACACAGCAGAGAAATTATCTAGGTGGTAGAGGGCCACTGTGAAGGAAGTAGGCAATGAAAGGAGGTGGGAGTTTTAAGCAATAGAATAAAAATGGCAAGTGGGATTTTGTGAGCAATGAGAAAAGGGTTGAAGGATGAGTAGAGGATGGTCAGCAGGGTGATGAGGCCCTGAAAGTTTGAATATTAATAAAGACAGGGACAGATTATATTTTCTGTTTAATTTTTGCTTTTTCATGGGATTAGGCTTTGCTGTGTAGAAAATATGCAGAGGGTACATGTGGGGAGAACAGTTAGGAGACCATTACTTAACTCCAGTGGGAGCAGATAGTGGTTTGAACCAGCTGATGGTGGTTTGAAAGGAATTAACACAGCCAGGAAGTAAAATCCATAGGATGTGATGGGGATTTATTGGGTTGGTGAATTGAAGATGGAGGAAGTGTGAGGGCTGATTCTGGCTTCTGGATGTCTGGTGTAAGACACCAGGTGGATGGTATAAATCTGATTGTGGAGGCTTTGCTCAGTGAATTCCAAGCATGGAAAAGGCTTTGTTCAAATAATCACTATCCACTAGTCCCTTTTGAAATAAGATGCTCATCGTTTCCCTGCCCACCAGTTTTAGACAACAGAGAAGTTACTGATCAACAATGTCTTTGTACTCTGTAATAAACACTGGCTTTACCTTACACCGACCCAGCTATTATATCTTATCTTTATTTGGGTTAAATAGTTTACTAGATTCCAGGACCTTACCCTCTACTTGGGGTAGAGTCCACTGGTGTGGCTGCCCACATGGAGGGAGGAATGGGGGCAAAAATGGGTCATCCTCTGTTGATAAATGGTCCTCCTGATCCAGAGCTGGTGAAATGAATGAAGCTGATATGTCCTCATGACCACCTCATTCCACGTGGGGCTATGAAGTATGGATATCTGGCCTTATTTACACCTGGCCCCCTCAGGATTTCAAATTCGTTTGCCAAAACCTAATCACCAATATGACAGTATTAAGAGGTGGGACCTTAGGAGGTAATTAGGCCATGGGAGCTGGCCCTCACAAATGAGGTTAGTGTCCTCATAAAGGTCTGAGAGAGCTGCTTTGTCTCTTCCACCAGGTGGAGACATAGCAAGAAGGTGCCACCTGTCGCTGAGAAAGCAGGTCTTCACCAGATACAAAATTTACAGGCACTTTGCTCTTGGACTTTCTCATCTCCAGGACTGTGAGAAATAAATTTTAGTTATCTACAAGCCATCCAGTTCATGTTCTCTCTTATAGAATCCTAACCAGGCTCGTGGTAGAGGGTTGATTCAGACATGCAGGAATTATTTTGTGTCCGACCACATGAATGAATTTAGTAATTTTACTTTGAATCCATGTATTAGATGAAAAACGTTTCTCATAATTAGAATTACTTGACTTTCTATTTGAAGTCTCTGAAGTTTAATGGTATTAAACTTGCATTATCACTTCTTGGGAATATTTTTCTACTCAGGGAGCTAACATATTAACAGTAACACCTTTTTTTTTTTTTTGAGACAGAGTTTCACTTTGTCACCCTTGGTGGAGTGCTGTGGTATCATAGCTCACAGCCTCCTCAAACTCCTGGGCTCAAGCATTTCACTTGCCTCCGCCTTCTGAGTAGCTGGGACTACACAATGCCTGGCTGTTTTTTAGAGACGGGAGTCTCACCCTTGCTCAGGCGGGTCTTGAACACCTAAACTCAAGCAATCCACCTGCCAAGGCCTCCCCGAGGGCTGGGATTATGGGCAGGAGCCAACTCACCCCACCTAACAGTAGCAGTTTTACTCTTTGTTCATGTAAACAGAAATTTGGAATAAAAATTAAACAAACTAATTTAGCAAATCAACCCTGTAAGCTAAATAAAAAGGCATATTCTAAAGAATGACTTGTGTGCAAACTCAAGTTTTTTGACACACAACTTGAAACGCCTATGAACATGGGAATAAATGCTGATGTATCTTCTGCAGATTTATGTCTTCTGGGTTTAAGAAACATCACTGCAAGTTCCCATAGTGCATAAGAAAATATTTTCTGCAGGTTACATGTTCACTACCAATTTTCTTGAGATAGGAAAATCCAGCAGTGAAGTTCTAATTGAGCACAACCTTCAATTTTTTAAGGTCATTGATAATAAAGGAGTTTGTTACAACATTTTAAGAAGTTACCAAAGAATAAAAATAAATAAATGCTAATTCATTAAGTGTTCAGCTTACTGCCAACCTATTCCAGAGTATATTAAATGAGGTGGAATTGGTTTCTCATACTGTAATCTCCCTGGAAACAGGAAAGAGATAGCCCAACAACTCACAAAGCAGAGAGTCAGCTGGAGGGGTTCTCCTGTCAATATCCCACCTAAACCATCAGATACATCTTCCTCATTATGAGAGCCAGTCTGGGGCTGGAGAATAGGAAGGATTCATAATCACCCCTGGATGTTGTTGATGCAGACAGTTGGAGGTGCTGGAGGGCAAGACTGAAACTTTAGACAGTACTTGTTAATTTATTTAGTTATTAGTCTCTCTCATAGATGACAGATAGCAAAGAGCCATCCCCACTGAATAGAACAGCTATCACCAAAAAGAAGAAGAGGCTGTTTCTGGTGGGGCAGGAATGGTGAGAGGAAAGAGCTTTTGGCTTTCACTGTAATAAATACAGAATATTCCAATGACCTTAAAATAACTTTCAACATCACAACATAGTCACAGAGCTCAAGGAAATTACTCTGGAGTATACAGAAATTGTAGACAAAAAAAACTGTCATTGAAAAGTCCTTAGTAAATGATTTTGCAACAGTGCAATCGTGTAAATTCATGCCATTCTGCCATCATGTTTGATTTTGTTCCCAGATAGCACTGAAAGTCTAGTTACTTTCTGAATATAATTCTGTTCAAGTGACACCTTGTGCCCAACTAACTGTAGGAGAGAAAGAGCTGTGATTGAAGACTGTCTGAGTGTCGATACCGACACAACACTTTCTGTCCCTGAGCTATAACCCAAATCCAAAGTTTCGACTGGAATCTTTGTCATTTTTGTCCTTAAGGTAGATATAGAAAGAGATTTTAGAATTCAAAGACTTCATTCAATTTTTTCCCTAAAGGGGTTGGTAACTATTTCTAATCTGAAAACAACCCTGTGTGAGGATGGGTATAGAGCACAGTTTAAGGTTTCTTTGGGGAGTTAGACCTCATGAAAAAGTACTACGGTCTTTTTCACATTGGAGCTGTGTGTGTGGCAAATTTATTTGCCAAGAATTCCTAAGGGTGTGTAACATTCCATTAGTTAATCTAAAGCATAAAAAACCTTCAAAATCAGCAACAGTTTGTAACTGAGCTTTCTGAATCGCTTGTACCTCCTTAAAGTTAATAAGTTTTTTTTTTTTTTTAAAGAGTGACTATGTAATATGGCTGGCCTTGGTGAAGTTAGCAAAATTAAGATAAAGACATTCTAAAAGAAAATGAATTCAGAAACTTCCTGTATACCAAAGGCTGCCGTTGGTGGCACTTGGCAAAGAATTAATATTTTCATTCTAAGCTAATATCTATGAATTATTGCATTTTGTGTGTTTTGAAAATAATATTAAATATTTCATGTACATCACCTCATTTATTTTTATAGCAATAATATGACTTATTAGATATTATTTCCTCCTTTCTACAGGTGGAGAAATCAAGCTTTCAGACTATCACACCTGACTTAATAGTGCTGTGAGAATGTCCTAGTACAGAGTGCTACCTTTGGGCCTTATAGTAGTTATTATTTTTTGAACCAATAATTCCAAAAAGTGGAAGTATCATGTCAACAAAAGAAAAACACAGACTTCTAGAGCTAAAATTTCCCATCCAGATTAGAGGGGAAGAAAGCTATAAAATTTTCAGGGATCCGATGTTAGTACCAATACATTCTTCATTTAACTAGATCAAAATGTAAAAAAAAAAAATTAAATTCTAGTTTTAAGCTCCCATTGGTAAAACTATTCCATTTTGTTCTGAAAAGATGAACCATTCAAAAGAATTAAGTCTCCCTATTCTAATTCCCTGACTCAATAAGCACCCTTGTCATTTTCAAGTAGGACTACTTACATAAGAGATTTAAAAAAAAATCTAATGAAGTTTGAATATATTGACCCTGTATTATATCAACCGATAGCTTTAGGCTATGATTTTGTTTCCCATCAGCCCAAAGAGAGAGCACGTGCTGGGAGGTCCTGATAGCACAGTTAACTTCCAGCCTGCCTGGGTGCTAAGTGGGACCCTAAGGCTAGGTAGGGCAGGCTTTCACCTCCCACTCAGGAGTGGTTAGTGTGAAGGAGTTGCTCTCTCAAAACCTCATATCCTTGGGTACCAGAAAAAGAGAGTTCACAAAGCAGAGGCCGACTCAGCTGACTTCCCTGGACATGACACATTTGCACTCTAGATGCCTCCAGGACTACTGTCTACAGGGTATGCAACAGGACGAACTCCTGCAGTCCATATTATCTATTCCTATTCCCTATTACTGAGTCTTTTAAATTTGTGAGGCGGGTAGACCCTGCACCTCCTCCAGTTAGAGGCAGGGAGACTAACCCATGATGTTGTATGGAGGGGCACACTGTATGGCGGAGGCCTGTGAGCTGAGGCAGCACTCGTTCAACACTCCATGTGACTCTTCCCGTAGGTATCCTTTTAGGGTCATCCCTGTTTCCCTATGTTCTCATGTGACTCTCATGATTAAAAAAAGAAAAAAACACCTGGATGAGGATAGTGGACATAATTATTAAATCAAGAATAGGTCCTGAAATATGTAAATTTTATAATCCCAGGTGATGATGAGTTTGGTTCCCTAGAGGACATATACTGAGTCTTAAATCTCTTAAATTTTTCTAGGCTCTTAACGGCATCTGGTCTACTATTATATAATATGTCCTTATTACTCACCTGATGATAACCAATGTCATAATATGACTAATATCATGGTAATATTGTCATATGTATTTCCTATTTATTTAAGAGCTTTGGGTCAATTTAACTACTTTGCCTTTGACTTCCTTATATTTAAATGGGACCAGCATTATCTACCTTGTAGTCTTTCTGTGAAAACTATTCAGGAGACCTTAAACTATGGTCCACGGGCCACATGGGGCGGTGTGATTGGGTTTGTTCCCATTTTGTTTTGTTACTTCAAAATAAGATACGCTCTCTCAAAACCTCATGTCCTTGGGTACCAGAAAAAGAGTTCACAGAGCAGAGGCTGACTCAGCTGACTTCCCTGGACACAATACATTTGCACTCTAGATGCCTCCTGGACTACTAGACTACTATAGTTTGTTTTTTTTAAAACTATAGTCCGGCCCTCCAACGGTCTAGGGACAGTGAATTGGCCCCCTGTTTAAAAAGTTTGAGGACCCCTGAGGATTGGCATGAAACTCCTAGCATACGTCAGAGCCCAGGAGAGGTGATTAATAAACAGAGATGGCCATTATCACTGCACCCCTGTGATTATTTTGTAATCATCATTGGCGCTCATCAAAACATCTTTTGTTCTCTATGGAGCCTTGCACAAAGATAGAAATATAATAGATATTTAATAATGGGTATTCAATAAATTCATGTAGTTGATTAACTGACTGTCAAGGAATGGAGGCTAAAGAAGAAAAATTACTAGAAGAGCTTCTAGCAGAAGTTTGAGTCATGAGTGCATTTGCTAAACTCTTTGGTCTGTCCCAGAAAGTGCCCAACAACTACTTGAAAGCAATCATAGAACCTTCCACTCTGGAGATTGCTTTGATTATCAAGCTCCAAAGACCTGAAGCAAAACTTGAATTTGATCCCTGCTTAGAAATATGTGGCATTTCAATTCTATTGCAAAGTGGAAGGGGACTGTATTCAAAGACCACCTATTTGGGAGTCCACTGACTCATGTTTCCTAATACATGAAGGGGCTGAAGTGACACTTTGGGAACAGTGTGGGTACAGGATGACATTTTTCAGGAAGCTTCTTGTATTGTGAACCATCGTGGAGGCCAGTGGAGGTAAGTCCTCCAGGCCAGCTAAGAATTGAAGTCGGTAATTGCATTTCTGTTTTATATAATTCTTATTTAAATGCAACTTGGAGCAGGTTGTGAATTTTCTGAGTTGTTGTCAGGAGGTAGCGTAAGGCATTTTTGTGTTATTAATGAAATAAGAAAACAATCTTTTCTGCCTGTTTTCTTTCTACTTTCCCTAGTTGACTCCCAGATAGTTATTTTTTATTGAGGTCTATTTTGAATTATTAGGGTTAGATGCTTTGTCTTACTAAGGTTTTCATTTATCTCTAAGGCCTTAGAAATTGATGCATTGCAGAAATGCTCTGGTTTCAATAATGTTTTTTCATCTTTCCATAAGAAAAAAAAATAATTCTGGGTAGATACCTACTAATGGGAAAAGGGATCAAAAAAAAAAAAAAAAAAAAAAAAAAAAAAACGAACGAAACAAATAAAAAACAGAAAAATAAAGTTTTTCTAACTTGAACAAACAAAAAAAAAAAAAAAGGTGGTTATAAACACAAACCCCCAAACGGCCAAAAAAAAAAAAAAAAAAAAAAAAAAAAAAAAAGAAAGAAAGAAAGAAAGAAAAGAAAAATAATCTTTTATTGAAAATAGACATAAATATAAGCACCAACATCCATTTAGAGAGGGGTTACATCCCAAGTATGTTAATTGGGAGAGTATCTGACCTTTTAAATTTATATCTAAGCATGAGTTGTGGCTGTGCCTGTATTCCCAGCACTTTAGGAGGTCGAGGCAGAGGATCACTTGAGGCCAGGAGTTCCAGAAGAGCTAAGCTTACATAATGAGACCTCACCTATACAAAAATAGAAAATTAAACCAGGCGGGGTGGTTCATGCCGCTACTCAGGAGATGGACACAGGAGAATCACTGGAGCCCACGAGTTTGAGCCTGCAGTGAGCTATGATGACACTGCTACACTCTAGCCTGGGTGACAGAGTGAGACCCTGTTTCAACAAAAAGTTTGTATCCAGGCAACGTACACAAAGTCTGAAAGTCAGTGAGCACCTTCATAATATTCCAAAGAACTTAAATGTAAAAACTTTCTCAGAAAACAATTTCCCTGTAAGATTGGCTCTTCTGGCTGGAGATTCTTACTCATTTTTTTAATATGGAGGAACGGGGACTTGGAATTCAGTTAACACGAACACTAAACAGAGAACTGTGATAAAACGGGGTGACAGAAAGTCAACTAATAGCCCCAAGTGTCCCAAGGACTATGGAAAGCAAGGAACAACAACAACAACAAAACCCCAAACCCAGTTCAGTTCCGTCCCTGGCCAGGTTTGGAGAGTTTGCAAGAGGTTTCCTTGCCCTGATGATGCCTTGGGAGACAGAGCCAGGGAGGCAGAAAGAATATGGACTTTCTTAGCCTATAAACTGTCCATATTGAAGCAGCCAGGCCAACATGCGGTCAGCAACTTGGCATCAAAATGATTTGCTTTAGTTACTGAAAAGAAGATGAGGGTGGGGATGGAGCTCAGAGCCAACCTGGTGATCGAAAACGTAGAAATCAGGGCTGGCCTTGGAGGGTCACCGAGCCTGGATCCTGCCTGCAAGCCGGGGTGCTGGGGAATCCCAGATGCCGACCCGCCCACCCCGTGTGCTGAGAAATGAGGGAAAAACAGGGCGGCATCCTCCCAGCTCCAGGGGCTGGTTTGGGGACGGGTTCTCCCTGGCTTTTGAAGGGGCTGTGTCTGCAGGGAAAGAAAAATATGTCTAGCTTGGTCCTAACTCTGTGTGTCTCTGTGTCTCTGTGTGTGTGTCTGTGTGTGTCTCTCTGTGTGCGTCTGTGTCTGTGTGTCTGTGTCTCTGTGTGTGTCTGTTTGTGTCTCTGTGTGTCCTTGTGTCTGTGTGTCTCTGTGTGTGTCTGTGTGTGTCTGTGTGTGTGTCTCTCTGTGTGCGTCTGTGTGTGTCTGTGTGTGTCTCTCTGTGTGTCTTTGTCTCTGTTTGTGTGTCTCTGTGTCTGTGTGTCTCTGTGTCTGTGTGCGTCTGCGTCTGTGTGTGTGTGTCTGTGTGTGTGTCTCTCTGTGTGCGTCTGTGTGTGTCTCTGTGTCTGTGTGTCTTTGTGTCTGTGTGTGTCTGCTGACTGGCTTTTCCCCAGGCAGACCGAGTTGCTGTCTCCTTCCACAGGTGACCACCTCTAGGCAAAATGCTCTGGGGGGACACTCTCCCTCACCAAAACCCTATTAGATGGCAATGTTAATCAGTTTGATTTAAGCATTCCACATTGTATATCAAATCATCACATTGTACCCAGTAAATGTATACAGTTAATTAAAAATTAATTTAAAAAAAAGGAAAAAGAAAAAGAAAACTACCACCATAACAAAGGCATAGGCTGTTAGCAAGGAAACCCCAAGAAGACAGGGCTACCCCACGTCACAGAGGAGGGGCAGGGAGTGGGCGGTGCCCCAGGAGAACGTCCCCCACCAGCCCGGGCTCAGGGCTTTGTGTCATCTCTATAAAAAACCGCAGGTTTTATTCGCTTACTCTAAGACGGTCAGGTCTGCAGTAAGTGTCTCAACCTTGTACATTTTCAAGGTGTGGAGAAAAAACAGTGATAACTTAGTCGTTTATAACGAGCTTAAAGGCGGTGGTATTACCAGTATCATGAGTTTTCTCAGAACTTTCCCCCTTCTGTTGTATAAATTCACTCATAAGATTCACTCATCTAAAAAGTTACTGAGTGAATAGACTGGTTAAAATAGAGAAAACTGCATATGATCCATAAGAGATATTTCCATCCACCTACAGGAACTCCGAAGGTGGTTATTTGTCTGGGCAGCCAGTAGCAATGCCCAGAATCAAAGAGCCTTCCCCCAGAGGACCCTGGATAAATCAGACAAATTCTCCAACAATTTCTTTTTTACCCTTTAGAGTCTATTCAAATTTCCTGTCCTCACTTTTTGACAACAAAAAGTTGTCATAATTGCAATATATCATGCCCTTAAAAATGGTAAAGTTTTTATTTTCTTAGGTCAGTTTGTGTTTCTCACTACAGACGTCCTGCCCAGTGGACAGCACCAGGAAAGCCTCCTCTCTCATTCTGCTCTCAGGGAAAGTGCCTTCTTCCACCGGTGGAGTTTTCAGAAGTCAGCTGTGTCTCTACCAAACTCCAGAGGTATGTTTCAGAGTCCCCTGTCTGTGAATGTGTAGGTTAGGAGTTAAAAGGGAGTGATAGGCACCCACGAGGGATTTACCTTCACGTGGTGGCTGGCTCTGGTCTTCATTTCATCAGAAGGTGGTGGTGTGGCCCAACTTTCTCAGGGTCTTTAACACTGTCCTCTGCACTTTCCCACTTGAGACACCACCAACTGTTTTGTATTGAGGTGTGGCAGGGGTTTACTCAAAATACTGGAATGACCAGAACACAATGATCATGAGCAAACAGAAGCAGAACAGACCCTTGCCGGAGTTGGCAGATGGGGCCACACACACATACACGGGGGCCAGAAATCACCAATCCGTTTACTGGATCTTTGTAGTGTGTCTGCAGGAACCCAGGAAGCAGGAACGGCATCAGGAGGAACGGCCACAGGCGTCAGGACAGAATTGCAAGTATGGTTCCGAATTTATCCTTCCGGACACATTTGCTATCCTATGCTTTACTGTAATCACGAATCAGCCTTCAAAGCAGCCTAAAGGGTTTGCAGGAATATTGTTAAGTCGTATTTCCCACATCTTTGATCTGGAGTGAAACTAAGCATGTGGAGGTAAAAATAAACTTGTTCTAAAAGAGACAATAATAGAGCTTAGTGGCAGAAGGATCAGAAGATCACTAAGTTACATTAAACCACTGTGTCGGGATAGTCAATGAATGTAATAAATAATACTCCACAAACCCTCGACCAACTGAAAAACAAACAAACAAACAAAAAAAAAACCCAAACAAAACGGTGTAACCCTTCTCACAGTTAAAAGTAAATTGGAGGTATCCCTGGGTCTGAGAGCCCAAAGAGGCTGTTCTCTGAATCCCAGAATTTTAATGACAAACTCAGGCAGTCCCCGGAGCCCTGGACTGAAGGGCAGCCAGGGACCTGCACAGAAAGACTCGTGGCATGAAGGAGCCGAGGTGACCTTATTCTCTCTTCTGCTCTCCCTGGATAAACGCGCTCTCAAGGCAGAAAAGGGCAGAGCCCATCAGAGCATGCCCAGTTACTCTCCTCTAAATGACCAGAGAAGTCACACCCTCTGGCTGTGACACGACATGGTTACACCACTGGGCTGTGTTCCCAAGAAGGAAAGAGCAGGAGGAGGGAGCAGGTTGTCGCTGACAATTCAGAGACAAGATTCAGTCAACATTCCCTGACACACCTGAGCTCTAAGGTGGTTCAGTCAGCATTGCCTTACACACCTGAGCTCTAAGGTGGTTCAGTCAGCATTCCCTTACACACCTGAGCTCTAAGATGGTTCAGTCAGCATTCCCTTACACACCTGAGCTCTAAGATGGTTCAGTCAGCATTCCCTGCCACACCTGAGCTCTAAGATGGTTCAGACAGCAGTCCCTTACACACCTGAGCTCGAGGCTGGATCAGACACGAGTGCAGTACACAACTGAGCTCTAAGCTGGTTCAGTCAGCATTCCCTTACACACCTGAGCACTAAGGTGGTTCAGTCAGCATTCCCTGACACACCTGGGGACTAAGAGGGTGCTGTCCGGATTGCGTGACACACGGGGGGTCGATGGGGGTGGTGGGGGGGGCTGCGGGGTGCTGGGACGCCAGAACCAACGGGGGTGGGGGGTGGGGGGGGATCGAAGTCGTGACTCAGAGTGTGGCGGGGAGGCGCTCTTGCGCGGCGGACGGAGCGGGGGGCGGGCGGTGG
>CAUYPK010171066.1:0-24965 GCA_963574355.1 Loris lydekkerianus
AGAAGTGTTCCCTTTTCTCCACATCCACACAAATATCTCTGGTCTAGGGATTTTGTGATATGGGCTAATTTCACTGGAGTTAGATGATATCTCAAAATAATTTTGATTTACATTTCTCTGATGATAAAAGATGATGAGCATTTATACATATGTCTGTAGGCCATGTGCCTTTCTTCTTCAGAGAAGTTTCTCTTCAAGTCCCTTGCCCAGCCAGTGATGGAATCCCTTGTTCTTTTCTTGCTTATACCCTTGAGTTCTCTGTGGATTTTAGTTATTAAACCCTTGTTGGAGACATAACCTGCAAATATTTCTTCCATTCTGAGGGCTTTCCGCTTGCTTTACTTACTGTGTTTTTGGCTGTGCAGAAGCTTTTTAGTTTGATCATGTCCTAGTAGTGTATTTTTGAAGCTGCTTCAATTGCCCAGGGGGTCCTCCTCATAAAATACTTGCCCGGATCAATTTCTTCAAGAGTTTTCCCTGCACTCTCTTCTAGTATTTTTATAGTTTCATGTCTTAAGTTTAAATCTTTAATTCGGTGAGAGTCTATCTTAGTTAATGGTGAAAAGTGTGAGTCCAATTTCAGTCTTCCACAGGTTACCAGCCAGTTCACTCATCACTATTAGTTGAATAGGGAATCTTTTCCCCACTGAATGTTTTTAATTTGCTTGTCAAATATGAAATAACGGTAAGTAGCTGGGTTCATCTCTTGGTTCTCCACTCTGTTCCATACATCTACCTCTCTGTTTTTGTGCCAGTACTATGCAGCTTTGATCACTATCAATTTTAAGTATAGTCTGAGGTCTAGTAGCGTGATTCCTCCTGCTTTGTTTTTATTTCTGAGTAATGTCTTGGCTATTCAAAGTTTTTTCTGATTCCATATAAAACAAAGTATTATTTTTTTTCAAGATCATTAAAGTATGACAGTGTAGCTTTAATAGGGATTACATTGAAATTATTTATTGCTTTGGGTAGTATGGACATTTTAACAATGTTCATTGTTCCCAGCCATGAGCATGGTATGTTTTTCCATTTGTTAACATTTTCACTTATTTCTTTTCTTAGAGTTTCATAGTTCTCTTTATAGAGATCTTTCGTATCCTTTGTTAGATAAACTCCCAAATATTTCATCTTCTTTGCCACTACTGTGAATGAAGTAGAGTCCTTCATTGTTTTTTCAGCTTGATTATTGTTGGTATATATAAAGACTACCAATTTATGAATGTTGATTTTGTAACCTGAGATGCTGCTGTATTCCTTGTTCACTTCTAAGAGTTTTGTAGTAAAATCCCTGGCATTTCCCAGGTATACAATCATATCATCTGCGAAGAGCGAAAGTTTGATCTCTTCTGACTCTATATGGATATCCTTGATCGCCTTTTCTTCCCTAATTGTGATGGCTAAAACTTCCATTACAATGTTAAAAGAGCAGTGGAGACAATGCACAGCCTTGTCTGGTTCCTGATTTGAGTGGAAATGATTTCAATTTAACTCCATTAGGGCAGCTGCTTTGACTTGAGAATTTCCTTGGGCTAAATTAGAAAAATATTAACAATAGGTTTTTAGGTGTAATTCAAAGACTTCTTCGGAATATCCAAAAATTCCTCAGAATAAGCCAGGCATATTCAAATCTTATATAGGTTCTGTACTCTTATCACCTAATTTCAGATCCCACAAAGGTAAAAATTCAGAGTACTATATTAGAGGAAGGGGACATAGGGAAGTGCCCTGGTTGAGTCTCCATTTTCTGTGCTTTTAGAGGAAAGTAAGGCATCACAACGTCAAATACTAATACTTGATTTTGAAGGGTACTCTACCTTTGTTGTAAACCTCCCCATTTATGTCCCACTGAATGTGCACTTGCTGAGCCTCTCCTCACTGCTGGCTACAAGACAGAGCTTTGCAATGCACCGAGGAGAAGAAAAGCCACCCCAAACCAAAAATCTGCCACAGGCAGGGAATTCTACTGAATTATGTGTTAGTGGCATCTCCTTAACTTTCATCAGAGTGGGCAACAAGAATCTTTCCAGGGAACCCATCACTGACTCAGCAGTAGAAGTGCTGCTGTGGTGTTAGCTGATCTGTGACTTGGCAGCCCCTTTGTAAGGAACCCCACGTGGGAGACTTATTTTATGATTAAGAACTCCAAAAAGCTTTATTTCCTTTAAGAAATGAGAAGAAAGAAAGGGGTCTAAAAATCCCTTTTCATTTTGGCTACTAGAAAATTCATAGCCAAACTGAACTTCAGAGAGAGCCACTGTGGCTCTCATGAAATGTGTATCTGTGGTTGTTCTGCGTATATGATATCAATTTTGTTCACTTATTTCTATTTTCCTGGTCCTTGTCTACTATTCCTATGGATTTTCTGTCACTGTTTTGTCAAATGTGAATCTGATCTAAGCAGCCTCAAAATCATGTGGCAGAAATCAGAGTGCCCCCTCAACCCTAGACCATTCACACAGAGAGACCCAGGGGCTGTACTTCAGCCCGGTAGATTCCCGGGGCCAGGCCTGCTCCAGCCACTCACTCTTCACTGGAAGCACATTCTGTGGGGACGCTGGCTGAACATGGGCCAGTTCCTGGTTCTCTAGGAGCTTCTTGCTCAGGATGTCACTGAAGAAGATCCGTATCAGGGGCACCCCCCACAGGAACTGCAGCTGTTTGGTGATCAAGGGCATCGACTCGTTAAGGCTAGGAGAGAGCACAGACGACCCAGTGTGTCAGTGTCACCTGAGGCAGGGCCAGGGACAACCCACCCAGCTACTAATGGGCCTTTCCCTTGGGGTGTAGCTAGGGCCTGCCCTTTAATGTGGCAAAGAAGATAACTGAAAAGAAAAAAAGTACAACCAACAAATTGTCACTGAGGGCCTGGTGTATTAAAGGCATAGACTTTTTATCTCCTCTACCAACAGAGTTCCTGCTTTCCCAGATCCCCAGGTGCAATCCCCACCTACCATCACAGTCTTCTCAGAGATACTTCCTGCTTTCCCAGATCCCCAGGTGCAATCCCCACCTACCATCACAGTCTTCTCAGAGATACTTGCCATCACCTAGTCAACAAAAGCTAACTTGAGCCTGCTGCACTGCCTTCTTCCTCACTGTGAGCCTGTGGACGTGGCCCTCAAATCCAGATGGCTCAACAGCTTCCTCAGTGTTTCCTTGCCTTCAGGGGTCCTCTGTTTACCTACACTGCACTCCAGCACCACCTACATTCTTGAAATCTGCCATCATGCCTTTCCCTACACTGGCTCCCATGTGCATCTTCATAGTGGTAAGAGCCACCAACTCTGAGGAGGGGCTAGCCTTACTTATGCGCCCTTTATATCCATCATCTCATTGAATCGTTCAAGACAACCCTATCAGAGGGACTACAAAAAATATCCCCATATTTCAGATAAGGAAAGTGAGGTAAGTTGAGGTGTCTAAAGTCCCTTGAAGAAGGTGCAGTGGGGTGGAGCCTGGGCTGTCCACTAAAGTGTACCCACTCTCTTTAGGCTGCGGTATCACACTGGTGGCCTATCCTCTGGCAATAAGTCTTTTTAACTGGCTAGAACCAAAAGATATCATTTGGGTACAAAGGAAAAGGGAATGAATTTGGGGCTATCCTTCTCTGGCCTTCAGTTTTTTGCCTTGAGGGCACCTGCCAGGGACCCTGTGCCTTAGGCAGGTATCTGAACCAGAAAAGCTGAGCAGCACAGCTGCTGTTAAGTCCAGAAGCTACATCATCAGCCTTAGCTGCACATTTCAAATCTGTGATGCTGCCTTGCTTGAATTCTTGTTCTTCCAATCTAGCACTTTTCATGTTTTTCATTCTTAATCACCATTTTCTTAATTTATGTGCCACCTCTTATAAAGGATCTAGGGTGACTTTTTTCCCTTTGACTCATTTGTCTTGTTTCAGCATCTCTGAAAAAGGCAGTCTATAATAATGAATAAAATTGATACTAAAGAAGAAAAAAATATCAATAGACAAGGTCCACAATTTAATGAAAAGAACAAATATAATTTCAATTTTGTAAAAAATGAGATATTCTAGATAGTAAAAGATAAAAGGATGTTCACTCAGCTTCCCCTTGGGTAGGAGAATTATAGGCTAGTTTTCATTCCCTTTTTCCTTATCTGTATTTTACACAACGAACAAATTATTGTTGTGGTAAGAAACAAAACAACAGAAGCTGGAAGAAAGAAAGGAAGAAGGGGGAGATGAAGAAAGAGGCAGTAAAGACAGTGAGTTGTCTCCAGGACTCACCCATAATCCACAGATTGGGAGAACCAGCCCAGGACAGGGTGCCAGTGAGTCAGGTTGGATTTCTTCTGGGACACATACTTTTGACAGTAACAAAGCATCTGGGTGAGTAAACTCACAAACCCATCCGTCTCCTCCTCTAACACTCTGGGGCTGAGGGAACCCAGGTGTAAGAGGTTACCTACAAGGAAAGAAGGCCAAGTGTGATGGGCCCACACAGACATGATCAGGCAGCCATGTTATATGCGTGGGAAGAAATTCTACGTGAGGGGCACATTCAGGGCCAAAGGCTGCCAATGTGTTACAGAAACAGGCTGACCTGACTTCAAATCCTGGTTCTGCCATAGAGAAGCTACACCGTGGTTCTCACCCACCTCTCCAATTTGTTTCCTCATCTATAAGATCAGAGTAACAATCCCCACTCTCATGTGAGGACTGCATGAAGTAACAGGTAAAATGTCAGGCACATAGAGGTATGTGATATTTAGTTAATATTACACTTCAATATTACAGTGATATTTAAAAATCAAGGGTCAACATAAGAAATGACCTTTTGAAGGATATCTGAATGTCCTGGGAAATCACTATTTAATGTTCACCGAAGTTACATAACATCCCTTATGTAAAGATTCTTACCATAAACTCTTAAAATTTAGCCTCAAGAAGCTCTTTCTATGTGAAATAAATCTTCCTATTAGGCAAATTGGAATTTGCACATAATTTTCTTCCTATTAGGCATAATGAAAATTATGTGCCTCTGCTGTTTCCAAATGCTCATATCCACAAAGTCTCTCTTCACCTACAATAAAAACACCATACAACAGGTGAAGCAGGTGCTACTCTGATCCATGCCCCACTCCACTACTCCCTCATGTCTCCCTTGAGACCAGAATTATCCAGGCAACTCATTACCTTTTCAACTTTTCCTTGGCTTCCATGAAGCTAAGGGATGAAATCTAATGTTCATTTATAATCACTTAACTAGCTTGCCAGCCTGGTATATCTTCCATGTGATTGTTAATTCACAGGTTTATTTTAACTCTTTGAATACTTCTTTAAAATGTAAGTACTTCCAGCTGTTACTAACAACTCCTCACGATCTATAAGAGTGAAAAGGAAAACACTGGGCCTTTCCCTGGTGGCTGGACACAATTAAATTTCAGCCACGGATACTCACCCATTAGACAAAGTGTATGGCATCCTTCTAAACTTTCACATACGTCACAGCACTGGTCTTCATCTCTTAAAAATATGATGAATTTACGAAGGATATCATGAGATTCTAAAACAGTGAGGCGCTGCAAACAATTGAGACAGTTAAAGCAGAAACTTACTGAAGAATTTCCCGTTAGGGTATAAACTAGATCAGCTGCAGATGACCCCCTACTCTTGCAGAACATGCTACACCAATCGCCAAGACGATGGACTAAGATGAGAACCTGCTCCTTGGGGCTACTAACGTGAGTGTCTATAGAAAATATTTGTTCAAAAGAAAAATGAGAAGGGTAGAAATTAACACAGAAAACATTTTACTTTTTAATCTTATTTTTTGAGCTTGAATCTCACTCTGCCGCTCTGGGTAGAGTGCCTTGGCAACATCACAGCTCACAGTAACCTGAAACACTTGGGCTCAAGCAATCCTCTTGTCTCAGCCTCCCAAGTAGCTGGGACTATAGGAGCCTGTCACAACACCCAGCTAGGTTTTTTTTTTTTTTTTTTTTAGTAGAGTTGGGGTTTCACTTTCACTCAGGCTGGTTTCAAACTCCTGAGCTCAAGCAATCCACTCGCCTTGGCCTCCCAGAGTGCTAGGTTTATAGGCATGAGCCACTGTGCCTGGCCCATGTTACTTTCTCATTTCTTTTTTTTTTTTTCTTTTTGGCTATTGAGTCGTCTTTTTTTTTTGCAGTTTTTGGCTGGGGCTGGGGCTGGGTTTGAACCTGCCGTCCTTAGTATATGGGGCCGATGCCCTACTCCTTGAGCCACAGGTGCTGTCCTACTTTCTAATTTCTAAAAAAGAAAAGCAAAAATAAGAG
Organism: Loris lydekkerianus; assembly: GCA_963574355.1. Taxonomy (NCBI): domain Eukaryota; kingdom Metazoa; phylum Chordata; class Mammalia; order Primates; family Lorisidae; genus Loris; species Loris lydekkerianus. The sequence goes on from CAUYPK010171066.1 coordinate 6,277, forward strand.
CTCACATGCCCACTTACCTCAGGGGTCACTGTGCTGAGATGAGTCACAAGAGCAGGAACAGACATGACATGGATGAGGAAGGGCCGAATCAGATTGTCTGAAAATTGTGCAGCAATCACAGGGCTAGACACAGACAGGGGAGCTTATTCAGAGAGGACTTCATGCACACCCAAACAAAAGAACAACCTTACCAATACTCTCAGATCCCTAGAAATAATGCCACACAAAGCTTCTAGGAAAACTAAAGGCTGAATATGGGGATATACCATAGGGAAATGGTTAAGTCAATGATAGTATACTTACACGATGCAAGACTGCAGCCATGAAAAATAAGTTTTGACGTTTTAGTGACATGAGAAAATGTTCATGCTATAATAAACTTAAAAAAAAGCAGTATTGAGCGGCACCTGTGGCTCAAAGGAGTAGGGCACTTGCTCCATACGCTGGAGGTGGTGGGTTCAAACCCAGCCCCAGCCAAAAACTGCAAAAAAAAAAAGCAGGATAAAAAAAACTATACACATGGGGAAGGGGCTTCTGGAGTACTTGTATGATCGATTTCTCGATTGGGTTATGTTCACTCTGATAACTAAATACTTTAAGCAGTCTACTTAAGAATATATATAGTATATTAACATTTAAAAGCATATACCAGAACACAAATATGTATACTTTTTTTTGAAATAGGGTCTCATTTTGTTGTCTGGGCTGGAGTCAAGTGGCACAATCACAGCTCACTACAACCTCGAACTCCTGGGCTCAAGTAATATTGCTGCCCCAGCCTTCTGAGCAGCTAAGACTATAGGTACATGACACCATGACCAGCTAAAATTTTTTACAGAGAAAAGGGTCTCACTATGTGGCCCAGTCTCAAACTCTTGTCCTCAAGTGATCCTTAAACTTCAGCCTCCCAAAGTGCTGGGAGTATAGGCTTGAGCCAGCACCCAACTATATAAATTTTAAAAAAGACTGGGAAGACATTTAGAAATGTTAACAATGTATTGCTAAGATACATTATACACCCCGATAAAATGGCATAGGCACTTTGGAAAATAGTCTGGCAATTATTCAATATCTGACAGATATTTTTCCCCTTCATACTTTTCTGCTTCATCTAGGTTTTCTAAAATAAGCATGTATTACTTCTATAATCAAAGAAAGATAATTATTAAAATAAGATAATGACCTCTATCTCACACCACACACAAAAATTAACTCAAAAATAGATCTCAGACCTAAATGGTAGCTTTATAACTAAAATCATAAAATTCTTTGAAGAAATATTTGTGACCTCAGATCGGGACAAGATTTCTTAGATATCATACTAAAAGTACAAGCTACAAAAGGAAAAACAGATAAATAGTACATCATCAAAAACCTCTGTGAAAAGATGGCTGGGTGCAGTGGCTCACACATGTAATCCTAGCACTCTGGGAGGCTAAGGTGGGTAGAGTGCCTGAACTCAGGAGTTCAAGACCAGCCTAAGCCAGAGTAAGACCCCTATCTCTAAAAGTAGCCAGACACTGTGGTGGGCACCTGTAGTCCCAGCTACTTAGGAGGCTGAGGTAAGAGATGCTTGAGCCCAAGAGTTTGAGGTTGCTGTGAGCTGTGACACCATAGCACTCTACCGAGGGCAATAAAACAAAACTGTCTAAGGAAAAGGAAGGAAAAAGAAAAAAAAGAAAAGGTGTTGCCTGTAGCTCAAGTGGCTAAGGCACAAGCCACATACACCAGAGCTGGTGGGTTTGAATCTGGCCCAGGCCTGCCAAACAATGACAACTACAAACAAAAAATAGCCGGGTGTTGTGGTGGGTGCCTATAGTCCCAGCTACTCGGGAGGCTGAGGCAAGAGAATCGCTTAAGCCCAAGAGTTGGAGGTTGCTGTGAGCTGTGATGCCCTGGCACTCTAATAAGGGTGACAAGTGAGACTCTTGTCAAAAAAAAAAAAAAAGATCATGCTCCCCTTCCCAAATACTCCTATGTTTCCCCTCTATTTCCTAGTACTTATTTTCTCAGCAATAAAATCATCAGAATCTTTCTTTAGTCTACTTATAATTGTTGTACTTAAGCCCTCTAGGTGACAAATTCTATAAACATACTGCTGGTTTTATGTATAATAGGCTAGACACGATACGGTGGGGCAGGGAAGGTAAAAAGAGAGATGTGGTGTACAGCCCCTGCCAGCAGAGAGCCCTCAGTGCATCCAGGGGGTAGGGCAGGCACTCAGGGAAATGCCAGCCAGGGCTAGTGGGTACATTACTAGGTATGTGAGTAAACAAGGGGCCCAAACAATGAATGCCACGGTGGTCTGAGGAACAAGGCAAGTTTGGAAAGGTGTCCACATGCCATTTACTCAAAAAATATATATGGTTCTCAGAATACAAAAATGTGTCCAATATGTAAGCATTTAAAAAAGGAGTATACAGTATGGGCTCTGGTGTCTGATGGCCTGGGATTAATTTCTGGCCTGGCTACTCCCTGCCATGTGACCCTCTCTGAGCCTTAGCCCCAGGCCTTTCCTTCCTCATCTACTAAATGAAGAACATGGTAAAGAGTCAGTTCATGTGTGTGAATGTCTTTCAACAACATGCATGCAGCCCATGAATGTTAACTATTCAGATTTCAAGACTTAGTGATCACACCCAAACATGTCATTGAGGATTTTACAGACTTACACTATATTCCTGGATGAAAAAACCACTGTGAATATCTTGTTTTAAAGGACCTGATTATGTTTGATTACATGTAAAAATTCAGTGGGGAAGAAGTGTACACTGTTTGGAAAAAGGGCTTTGGTGTAGCCTGGCTTTCGCAAGTGATTCAGTGGAATCTAATACATACAGAGAGAAGAAAATCTACAATAATGGATGCTATGATAGCCTTAAAGGAGAAGAAATGTGGTGGAATGATTGGATGTGACCATGTTGGTGAATCACATGTCAATTACAACCACACTGGAGCAGGGGAGAGATGACGGATGGAAAAGAAGGTGATGTGCTCCTAGATCACGTGTTCTCTGGAAAGGGAAGAGAAGTACAGCTGTTCCTGGGTTTCAAAGCTCAGGCCTTGCTTGGTGTGCTGATGCAGTGAAGACTGCCTCTGCCCAAGGACAGAAGGTGATGCTGCTGGACTGAGTTGCTCCAGAAGATGATTCAGCAAAGGGGAGTTGCAATAAAATGCATCTTAGGCTTCTGGGAAAATCTGCTTGTACCCAGATGCTTTGGCTCATTAAACACAACTCATGCTACTTCTCTCAAAGTATGAAACAAAGGTATAATTTATTAGATAATTTGTCCTACTTCTGTAACTAACAGCAGCATAAATGGTTGGATCCTGCTCCTCGGCTGTAAGGGTCTAGCCCCTAGAGTTACGTAGTCCAACACAGTAGTCATGGCCATATGCAACTCCTGAGCATTTGAAATGGGGCATTTCAAATTTAGCTATGCTCCAAGTGTAAAATACACACCAGTTTCTGAAGACTCAGTATGAAAAGCAAAATGTAAAGCATTATTTAGTTTTAATTAAAATTTAACTAGATGTAGTTAAACAGTTAAAATACATTTAATTAGATGCAAAAATGAAAATATTTTAGATATATTGGTTTAAATAAAATGTATCACTAAACTAAATTTCTCCTTTGACCATTTATTTATTTATTGAGACAGTTTCACTCTGTCACCCAGGGTAGAGTGGCATGGCATTATAGCTCACAGCAACTTCAAACTCCTGAGTTTGAGTGATTCTCTTGCCTCAGCCTCCCAAGTAGTTAGAACTACAGGCACCTGCCACAACAGTTGGCTGGTTTTTCCAACTTTTAGTAGAGATGGGGTCTCGTTCTTGTTTAGGCTGGTCTCGAACTCCTGAGCTCAAGAAATCCACCTGCCTTGGCCTCCCAGAGTGCTAGAATTACAGGTGTGAGCCACTGCACCCAGCCCTCTTTGACTTTTTAAATGTGGGACTTTCTGTGATGGTAGAAATATTCTATATTTGTGCTGTCCAGTATAGTTGCCACTAGTTACATATGGCTACTGAGCACATGAACTGAGGAACTGCTTTTTTTTTTTAAGATAAGAGTCTCACTCTATCATCCTTGGTAGAGTGCCGTGGCGTCACAGCTCATAGCAACCTCCAGCTCTTGGGCTTAGGTGATTCTCCTGCCTCAGCTTCCCAAGTAGCTGTGCCTACAGGCGCCCGCCACAACACCTGGCTATTTTTGTTGTTGTTGTTGCAGTTTGGCCAGGGATGGGTTTGAACTCATCACCCTGGGTATATGAGACTGGCGCCCTACTCACTGAGCCACAGGCGCCAGCCCCCATATACCCAGTTGCACCCTTAATTTTATTTAATTCTGATGAATTTTCATTAAAACTCCCTCCTGTGGCTAGTGGTTATTTGAAACCACAGATCTAGATCTAGAATTTTCATTAAAACTCCCGCCTGTGGCTAGTGGTTATTTGAAATCAATCTAGATTTGGGGCCCAAATTTGGTCTACTGCCTATTTTTGTACATAAAATTTTACTGAAACATGCTCACTTGTTGATGTACTCTTTATGGCTGTTTTCAGGGCACAATGGCAAAGTAGTTGTGGAAGAGGCTGTATAGGATATAGAGCTGAAAATACTTATCATCTAGCTTTTTACAGGAAAAGTTTGCCAAACCATACTCTAATCATTTTCTGAACAGGGGCTCCATGGGAAATGATTCCATGGACTATTAAAAGACACGTTCCACCATCCACAAACAAGGCAGGGACATTCCATTCTCAGATATGTTCGGACGAACATCAAGTTAAACAAGCCCAAACATCTTGCTACCACTGCAGGACTTCTCAGAGCTTTTATCCCTCAAGTGCATTGAGGATTAGCAGAAGGGGCAGAACAGGTAGCTTTTTTGTTGTTAAATCAAGCTGGTTTGACCATGACACTTTCTCTTCTAGGAGATCTAACTAAATATCTCCCCATGTTAGTGTTTTGTTCAACAGTTTAAGAATGTTCTGGGCAAACTAACAATCACAGCATTTTATATTTGGCAGTTCTCAGAGTTGCAGGTACAATTTCTATGTGGAAATACTTAAATTCTGTTTTTTTTTTAATGTCGCCCTAAGTAGAGTGCGTGACGTCACAGCTCACAACAACCTCAAACTCTTGAATTCAAGCAAGTCTCTTGCCTCAGCCTCCCAAGTAGCTGGGACTACAGGTGCCTACAACAACGCCCGGCTATTTTTTTGTTGCAGTTGTCATTGTTTAGCTGGCCAGGGGGTTCAAACTTGCCACACTCGGTGCATATGGCTAATGCCATAGCCACTATGCTACAGGCGCCAAGCTGAAATACTTAAATTCTTATGTTTATGTCTCCAAACTAAGTAAAGGCAAATATCACAATCTCTCTGAGCCTCTAAATTCGAACATTTTATATCTATATTCCCAATACTATTTATTCCCTTGTCCTTCGCTGGGCCTCCTCCAGCTCTTAGACTTCCTTTATTTAATCAATTAAAACCTCGAAAGCAGTGGTTCTCAACCTGTGCTGTTAATACACAGGAACTGTATTAAGGGCTCTCAACATTAAGAAGGTTGAGAACTGCTGCTCTAAAGGAAAATAATGGCATCTGGGCCACTGGCAGAATGAGAATAATTCATTTTGAATAGTTCCCACAGATCACACTGCAAAAGCATTCAAGGTTACAGACTGGTTTGAGCAGTCACAAATATGTCACTTTCACTAAGGACAATACTTCCTGTAAATTCTGACAAAGTAGGCTACTCCATACCTGATGCCCAGTAAAAAAGAAAAGGAAACTAAGAAAAGAAAGCACTGAGAAGCAAGTCCACACCCCAGGTATAGCTTCTTTCTTACCGCAATGCCAGAGAAAAGGCTGCTGTTAGAGTGCCTTTGGACAGGCAAGGCCGGGGTCTCGCCAGGCCATGGGTTAACAATACCTAAAAAGAACATTTTAACTGGTTAGGGGACAACATCAACTTTATATTCATCTTACATAGAAAAGCAGCAAAGATAACAAAACTGTATTGGGATGTTTTTTAAAAAAGGGGAAAAAAGTACTGGGTATAGAGGTTCATTCTACTATTTTCCTCCTATTTTAAATATTATGTTAAAATTTTTAAATAATAAAGTTTAAAAAATTACCAGCTAATAAAAAGAACAGACTTAGAACTTCAAGACACCGTACTGTTTTAGAAGCAGGTCAGGGACAGCATCAAGCAGATGCTTCCTCTGCTGAGATAAACTGTTGATAATACCACCTTTTGCTATCACACCACCCTCACGGGGTTGCTGTGAGGAGAAAAATGAAACCAAATCAGAAAAGTAGCCCAATACCAGGTAGAAAGGGTTAAATCAAGAGTACTTCTCGAACTCGAGAATTCCGCAGTCACTCGTCCCTGAACAACAGGGACATGCTCTGAGAAATGCATTGTTAGGTGATTTTATCAGAGTGCAAACATACTGGAGTGTCCTACACAAACCTCAATGGTATAGCCTACCTGCTACATAGTGAGGCTACACAGTATGGCATGTTGCTCGCAAGCTAAAACTATATAGCATGTTATACTGAATACTATACACAATTATAATACAGTGCATAGTATTTGAGTAAACATATTTAAATATAGAAAAGGTACAGTCCAAATATAGTATTAAAATCTTAAGAGACCACCATTGCAAACGTGGCCTATTACATGACTATTTTATTTTTTTCTTTTCTTTACTTTTACTTTACCTTTTACTTCACATCACTTTATTTTATTTTGAGACAGAGTCTTACTCACTGGCCCCTGCCTAGAGCACTGTGGTATCATAGCTCACAGCAACCTCCAGCTCCAGGGCTCAAGCAACCCTCTTGCCCCATCCTCTCAAGTAGCTGGGACTATAGGTATTTGCCACAATGCCCAGCTAGTTTTCCTATTTTTAGTAGAGATGGGATCTCTCCCTTGCTCAGGCTGTTCTCAAACTCTGAAGTAATCCATTCTCCTAAGCTTCTGAAGTGCTAGGATTATAGGTGTGAGCCAGCACACCCACCCCAGGGCTGTACTTTTAAATAACAATTATGCTTCTGTAGCAGAACTGGTATAATTAGGTGCAGAATGGACAAAGGCTATTTTAGGACACAGAGGTAGAACTGTAACTCCAGACACTAGCCAAAAGGGAACCTGAGGGAACAAGACCTGAGGCCTCCCTCCTTCCCCAGTTTAAATTTCAAGAGACTGGATTAGAGCCTAAAATGCAGAGCACTGAAGCAATCCCAGTGCCACTGTCCTCCCTTTACCTGATCCATAATTGACCTCAGGCATGGGGAGGGGGAGGACACTGCCCATTAAATGCTTCCCTGGAAAAGTGTTTCAGGAAGAAGGGCACCAGATATGCCAAAACAAAATACAAAAATCTAAGTTCAGGTGTTGGAGAGTGGAGAGGTTACAATGTTAGGGGACAGGTCACTCACTGACCTGCATCACAGGATAAAATCCATGCTGGTTAAGATGTCCCATTATGTTTGCACAAATGTGGTTCATGGCTGATCGAAGACTCTCACCTAAACAAAGAAAAAAGTTTAAAGAAAAACATTTCTTGTCATCATGTGACCTATTCATCTGGGACAGAAAATTACTCTCTAGGCCCAAAGCTTTAAGGAAATGAAGTACTTTCTGGCTTGTCTTCCTTTTCCCTTAGGTCTATAACCAAGTACCAGGAGATTCCGCGTATCCGGAATTTTCTCTCTCCTGGAAGGCCTGGCTCAAGTATTACCTCTTTGGCCTCTGAGCTCCTGTAACACCTTTTTAGGTCCCTCACAGGGCCTGGTGCTTCCTGTTCCTGTGGTTGCCTCCTCTCCTCGCTGGGACATGAGCTTCCTGGCAGGGCCTAGAGCTCCACAAACTTCAGCGCCCTCCCAGAGTCCCAGGACAATGCCTAAGATAAACCTTTCTTGCTAACCTGGAGCCTTCGCACATGCAGTTTCCTTTGTTTTCACAGGTTCATCCCTCCTGTTCGTCCTGTGAACTCCTACTGTCTCTCCAGCTCTTAACTCAGACATCTCCTTCTTCAAGAAAGCCAGAGGCCCAGGCCAAGCAAAGACTCCCCCACCATACTTCTCTTCCTTCTGAGCATGAGCATATTAATGCCATTTTATATATATATGAATGACTTCTATTTAATGTTTGTTTCCCCCACTAGACACTAAGTTCTGTGAGAAAGGGAGTGTCTAAAGTCCCTGGAAAACAGCGACCTTTTCTGTTTTGCTCATCACTGTATCTCCGGTACTGAGCATGATGTCTGGCACGTAGTCACTATTTGTCGAATGTATGAACGAAATGACTGTATGATTTTCAGGGAAGGAGACAGCTTTACAGAGCAAATTTTGTGGGAAAAACAGAATTACTTGCTACCAAATGATTTTTCCACATGAAATGATAAGGCTTAAGTGAATGCTATCACTTGGCGTTGAGGCACTGTGGGGATTATACAAAGCAGAACCATGCCTTTAAATATAAATTCAAAGAAGGGGAAAATATAGCACACAATATGGAACATATTCTCTATACTACAATGCAATCTGCTGGGAAGTGCCAAAGGCATCTTCATGCTTCTGGTCTCAGGGCCTTCCCTGAAGCTTGTGGTAGCAGAAATGCTTTTTACAAAGAAGAAAAGGTGGCAGTGGCTCATACCTATAATCCTAACACTCTGGGAAGCCAAGGCCGGAGGATCACTTGAGCTTAGGGTTTAAGACCAGACTGAGCAATAGTTAGATCCTGTCTCTACTAAAAGTAGAAAAATTAGCCAGACACAATGGCATGCCTATAGTCCCAGCTACTTGGGAAGCTGGGGCAGGAGGATGGATCACTTGAGACCACAAGTCTGAAGTTGCAGTGAGCTATGATGATGCCACTGCACTCCAGCCTGGTTGACAAGAGAGTGACTCTTCGTTTCAAAAAATAAAAATTACATAAAAAATGTTCTCCCAAGTTCTCTATGGACATGCCAATAAGGAAAGATTTTGAAACAAGTCCCACAGACCTTTTCCCCGTAGAATTTTCCATGTTGAAGTGTCTGTGAAGGTGACAAGCATTGTGAGGTACAGTGTGATGAGTCGAGAGTCTTGTAAGATTTCAGGCTGGAAACAACAGAGTTCATTAACATAATTAATCCTCTGATTTCAGATAGTGAAGCACCCATTTTCCAACTGTTCTAAATGTACTCAGACTATAATAAATTAATCAGGAATATCATAAGGACATTTGTTCAGGGCAGCTCAATTTATAATTGCCAAATTGTAGAAACAAACTAAACACCCACCAATCCAGGAATGTATTAACAAGCTGTGGTATATATATAACATGGAATACTATTCAGCCACTAAAAATGATGGAGACTTTACATCTTTTGTATTAACTTGGATGGAAGTGGGCTGCATTTTATAGTAAAGTATCACAATAATGGAGAAGCAAGAATCCAGTGTACTCAATTCTGATATGACAACAATTGATGACCTAGTACATGGTAGGGATGGGGGAACGGAAAGAGGGAAGGAAGGAGTGTGTTTGGGGGTACACACCTCTTGGGGGCAGGACACAATTATAAGAGGGACTTTACCTAATAAATGCAATCCGCGTAACCAGGTTCTTTGTACCCTCAATGAGTCCCCAACAATAAAAATAAGTCTCCCCCCCTCCCTTTAGGGAATGATCATACTAGGAGTTAAATGACAAAGATTTTGACACACTAGTGCTAACTATGAAATCAAATACTCCTGGGAATGGAGAAGTGAGAATTCCAGGAAAATACATGTGTCTGTCTGTCTATATGAACACTGCAGCAAGGAGAGTAGAAATGCAATTGGGCATAGCTAGGACTTTTAGCTCAGATTTCTGGCTTTACCACCTAGTAGCTGTGTGATCTTGGGCTAGTTTCTTAACCTGTCTGTGCCTTGGGTCCATCATCTGTTGACTAGGGATAGTATGATTGCTTTCCTCAAATGATTGTTATGAGGAATAAATAGATTAATGCATACAAAGTACCAAAAATAGTGCTTGGCACACAGATAACTCCATGTAGTATTGTTGTTATAATTATGATAGTTCATTATTTCCCAGGAGTAAGTTGGGCAAAAGGCCTGACGGCTTTCTAGGCTCAGAGACCCTGAAAGGAACATTGGAGACCCCTAGCCTCATAGAAAACAAGACAGGGGAAGTGACTTGTTCAAGGTCACATGGGAAATCAGCAGTAGAATTAGGAATAAATTATAGATATCCCTTGCTTCAGATCCAGTACTCTTTCCTCCTAATGTCTGTTTCTTCACATGAATTTAAAAAAATTCTTTTTAAATAGAAGGCCCTCTTCTCAAAATCTGTTGTAGAATTCAGAAACAGAGAACAGATAAAAGGGGATCTGTCGGGCTCCAGTTAAGGCAAGGGACCTGTCCATTTAGCCCTGAGGCATTCTGGTAGAATCCCAGGGCTCCACAGAACACAGTAAAGACCACCACTCTGAGCTATAACCCTTACCTGACAAGTCAGGTGTGGCTTCTTACTGGCTTGCTGCCTTGGCTGGATTGTGGCCAAAAGCAATTCATGAGCATCCCAAGAGGGATGGCAAGGACTAGCTTGCTGGGGGGCTCTAGGGTCATTTGCTCCATTACTTAGCTGCTATGTCAGTCCTTGCCAAGCCTCTGTCCCTGAAACCTGTCCCTCTCTATGCGCAGAGTAGAAGTGGCTGCTGTTTGTTTCTATCCACACCTCTGTCCATCTCAGAACACAGAATGGGCACAGGACCAGTTTGAGTCAGTGTCAAAATGTCATGCCTCTCGCCACTGTGATTGGTTCAGAGATGAGCCTGGGACTCCATTGGACCTTTAAGAACCCTCCTGGGTTTTTGAACTGGAAGGGGAGAGTTCCCTTTTCTGTTTCATCAAGACAGAGTAATGATGTGAGGCCAGAATTATTGGTCGCTGTGATTACAGCAGGGATGACAAGGTGACTCCAAAAAGGAGCAGACATGATAAGAATGAGGGAGAATCAAGAAGCCCCTGGCTCTAGTTATCCCCAGCTGCCATGTTACAGAATACATTCTATAACAAAATGTTCTCATTCTTGCTTAGCTTTTATGTATTACTGTGCCCATGCTGGATTTCTGTACTTGTAATAACAAGCCTGACTAGTGCAATAATACAGACCATAAAGTATTCATTACATCACATAAATGGGAAGGAAGATGACAGATTCCCTGGCATGGAGGCTGCGGCAAGTACAGTCAATATTTAACATATTGCACACCAAAGAAGGGCACACTGAGAACAATATCAAATGTCCTCTCTCCCAGAAAAGATACTCCATGAGTAATTCTTTACTAGACTTTGATTGATAGATCTCCAAAGGTATCACCTATGAGCCTACGAAGGAATGATAAAGACTGAAAATATAAACTAAAGGCCCCCGATGAAAATGACATACATAAATATATATGTAAAATCTTTTTTTTTTTTTTTTTTTTTACCTTGAGTTGCTCAAGAAACTCACAGCAATACCACAGAATGTCCTTGATCTGTTTAATCCACAGGAGGGTAAGATCCTTAGAAAGAGCCAGGGACACATACCACACCTACAAATGGGAAAAAGAAGACTGTCATGGGCAGTTGGAGCATACTGTACATGCTCCAATTGCCTGAACTGGATTTATTAGCTAGGTCCAGTGCCAGGTAGGGCAATGGAGATGAACAGACAAATAAGCAGCAAACAAGGCTTAATGCTAAACACAAAGATAAAAAAGCCTACTAAGGCAATTTACTATCCTGCACAAGAGGCAAGAGCTGAAAATAGCCTCTTGGATCATAAAAGGAAGGAATCATCTAAATAAAAAAAAAAAAGGAAGGAATCACTTGTACTTTGTTACTATTTTCCACCTATTACTAATTTGCACATGTACGTGGATTAGTCCTAACATTCGACAGGAACTTCCAGAGCCAATAGGCTGACTGTTAAGAGCTTGTGAGAGACCTTCCAGCTTCCACTGTACTTACCTTGGGTTCATTCTCAGCATCCATGCTGCTCAGGATGCTGCGGCACAACTTTTCAAATCTCTGCAAAGAGACAGAATGGGGGTTATCAATTCTAATTTAGCTAACAGTGGGAAAGAAAAAGAAGCAAACACTCAGCAGGCACCTGGCAGGAGCAGGTGTTATACCAGGTGATGCACATACGTGATCACATTTAGTTCTTTTTACAGACATGGAAACTGAGGATCTGAAAGGCTACAGAAGAGTTCTCAAACTGGTGGATGAACCCTGCAGATATGATTTAGAAATTAGTGTATTTCATGTAAAAATCCAGATAGGGGTTTCTTTTTAAAAATAAAAATCTGGCACACTGGGCTTGGTTTCCTGCAATCTATCTACTGTCTCCTAAACTGTGCTCTCTTACTGGCCACTTTGCAAGCATCATGGATACTGACTTTTGCCTCACAGATACCCGCCAGATTGTTGTATCATCACTCTTATTCCGAAATGCAAAAGGAAGAAAAGTGGAAACTAGGAAACAGATTTCCATTTGGCTGTACCAGTCTTGGATCCACCCTTAAAAGCAGTGTGATGCTGGCGGCCCTACCATACTAAGCTGCAGTCCCCCCCCTGTCTGATCAGGGTCACTTCCTAGAGACTGTCTGTACTTACCTACGTAATCATATGTTCACTGCCGGCATACCCTTCCTCTCCTGCTGGGCTATGAGCTCCATGAGGGTAAGAGACCTTGCCTGTCTCATTTTCTTCCAGGGCCCCAGTACCCAGGAAAAGGGTAGCACAGTGTGAGGCTTAGCAATAGCAAATGCCCAACAGCTGGTAACATGGAGACATGCCTTGATGGTCATTTATATCATTACATGTAACTAGCTGCTTACCTGGAATTATGTTTTCCAGGCTGATCATTCTAATCCCAAAGGTGCAAACTGGCATGTTTTGTTTGGTTTGCAAGATATAAAACAAATTTCAAGCAAGGTATGAAACAAATTTCAATTTCCAATTAGTTGTCAGCTTTTACAAATTAAAACATTGAGCATAAACACCCAGATCTCCAGCATCTAAAAAAAAAAAAAAAAAAAAAAAAATCAGAGGGTGGGTCCATCACCAGCTGGGATCAAGTAGCAGCTGCTCTCTCTCTGGATGGGGCAGCCCACAGACCCCATCAATACCACTGCTCTTTGTCAGTTACCATTCATTATGATTCATATTTTGTATTATATTAGGTTTCCTATAAGGCTTCTTTCACTCATTCACCTAACTTGCATGGCTCCTGCATGCATCTGAGGCCAACTCATGCTTGTAACAGTCAATCTGAAAAGATTCTCAGACGCACTGGGGATAATCCCTCTGCCATCAGTCCCGAGAAAACAAAAGGAACAGATGTGGGGGTGACAGTACCTACCCCAGAGTGGCTGTAAGAAAAAATGAATGAATATTTATAAGATACTTACAAAAAGACCTGGCATGTACTATGTATGTTTGCTATTATTATTTTTACCTCATTATCCTCTTTGAGTTTGAATAAAAACAGCAGTTTCCTGGCAATCTTAAAAATAGAAAGTGCACTTCTTTTACTCGACCCAGAATCCTCTGTTTTTAAAAACTCATCAATCTCTCTCCTAGGAAGGGAAAAGTTAAAAATAAAAAAAAAAAAGAAAAGACTTTGTTAATTAGAAACTTGTAGCATCTGGAAGGCTTTTCAAGCACTGTAAGAGTGCTGGGGAGATCCTGGCACCCACCTGATGTTTCTCCGCAGTCGAGTCCGACAGAGAAAACTCCGGATGTGAGCCTGAATCTCAACGGCTGCCCGCTCCCGCTCTCTCTGCACAAGCCTTTCTTCTCGGGCCTGACGGGCTCTATCAATGAACCAAGCTCTCGATGTCTGAGATACGGTGAACATGTTTGCAAACTTGCACAAACCCCACAACGGAAACAGGCGAGTAGCTGCTGCAGGCTGTTGTGTGAAAAACACACATAAAAAGGGGCTCAAGAGCAAAGGAGGGGCAGGAGCCTGGGCAGCAGCAGAGAGATACTCAGGACCCTCCTGCATCCTCCAAAGTGTTAACAGCTCTCCTGGCACAAGATCCAACTTCCTACTTGCTCCTTTCATGCAACTCACCAAGACCAGACATCCCATATCCTATATAATTACATCTTTAGAAAAAAAATTTTTTTTTAAGAGACAGAGTCTCACTCTGTCTCCCAGGCTGAAGTGCAGCTGAGTAATCATAGCTCATGGCAGCCTCAAAGTTCTGGGCTCAAGGAATCCTCCTGCTTCAGCCTCCCAAGCAGCTGGGACTATAGGCATCTGTCACCAGGACTGGCTTGTCTTTTTAAAAAAATTTTTTTTGTAGAGACAAAGTCATACTATATTGCCAGGCTGGTTTTGAACTCTTGGCCTTAAGTCAGGCGTCCTCAAACTGCGACCCGCAGGCCACATGAAGCAGTGTGAATTGTATTTGTTCCCGTTTTGTTTTTTACTTCAAAATAAGGTATGTGCGGTGTGCATAGGAATTTGTTTATAGTTGTTTTTTTTTTAAACTATAGTCCGGACCTCCAATGGTCTGAGGGACAGTGAATTGGCCCCCTGTTTAAAAAGTTTGAGGACGCCTGCCTTAAGTAATCCTCCTGCCTCAGTGTTCCAGAGTGCCAGGATTACAGGTACCAGCCACCACACCCAAGTTAATTTCATCTTCTTAGGAGGAAGAACACAGGGCCTGGCATAGGGTAAGGGTAGGCTCTACACAGGTGTTACAAATGAACAAAGCATGACTCTATCCCACCCATAAACCTCTAATTCAAATTGTTCCAAATATTTGAGTTTTCTGTAGTTCATATTTGGGAAGTCAGCACTGAGCAATTAGCTTTTATTTTGTGAAGTATAAATCTGTAGGGGAAAAAAAAAATCAAACATGATTACTATTACCATTATTTTATTCATTTACTCAATATTTAGTAGTGCTTGCTTTATAACCAGCACAAAAAAAGTGGGCCATTTTAGCATTAACAAAAGAAAAGGTACACAATCCAAAATGCAAGACAGCCCTTACTTTGAATGTGCTCAGTTTTATGTATTGCCTTTTCCATTGTCCTTACTGTTCCCTCCTGCCAAGGACTCACGAAGCCTCCGCTAAGAGGCACTTTTCTGGAGAAAGGCTCTAAATTATAGGTTACATTTTAATCTAAATCACTGGTAACTGTCTTTTCCCAAAGGGATGACTTTGGCCAGCAGCCTGAAGCACACACGGATCGATGGAGCCTCTCAGATTATTCTTTTGATGCTCAATAACTCAGTCATCCTATAAAAAATGCACAATCAGCCCAGCTGTAAAAACACTGAAATGAATTATTCAGAAATCTAGCCTTCTGGCAAATAATCTGTTTATCAGGTTGAAAACATCATTTAAAATAAAAGGTTTATTCTAGGCTCCTGCCACATGTAGTTATTATCAAGGACCTCTGTGGCCCCTTCTTGATAACGATTCACATCTGTCAAACATGAGGGCTTTGCCAAAATATGAGTCTTCTGTAATTCTTGAAACAAATTAACAGAGTCCCCTGACCACAGAAGGGACAATAAAAAGGTTGGAGAGAAAAAAAAAAAAGATTGGCGAGAACCAGATGCAAATGGCTCATGCACAATCCCAGAAACTCAGAAGGCTGACACCAGGAGTTCGAGACCAGCCTGGGCAAAATAGCAAGACCTCCCCCCATTTTTAAAAACATAAGAAAAAATTAGCTGGGTGTGGTAGAGTATGACTGTAGTCCCAGCTACCTAGAAGTCTGAAGGATTACTTGGGCCTCTGAGAGTTGGAGGCTGCAGCAAGTTATGATTGCCTTGCTGCACTTCAACCAGGGTGACAAAGCAAGACCCCCATCAGAGAGGCTCAGCACCAGTAGCTCAGCAGCTAGGGCATCAGCTACATACACTGGAGCTGGCAGGTTCAAATCCAGCCCAGGCCAACTACAACCAAAAAATAGCCAGGCATCGTGGTGGATGCCTGTTGTCCCAGCTACTTGGGAGACTGAGGCAAGAGAATCACTTGAGCCCAAGAGTTTGAGGTTGCTGTGAGCTGTGATGCCATAGTACTCTACCGAGGCAACATTTATTTCTCCAAAAAATAAATAAATAAATGAATAAAGATTGGTCTCCTGAACCATTCACTCTTCTGACCCCAACAGTAGAAGTCTGGAGAGCTTACCTGAGGACCTGCCTGTGTTGCACAAATGCCCAGTAACCATTAGTGATCTTGTACAGGACACACAGCTGAGGACAGCTTCTCACTTTAGAGGGGCTTCTTTTTTCTAACAGAAGAAAATATTCCAGATTTAGTGTTAAGTTTACTTATCTTCCTGAGTAAAACTAACAGATACAATACCAATAGTTTTTTATTTTTTTTTTTGAGACAGTCTCACATTGTCACCCATGGTAGAGTACCATAACGTCATAGCTCACAGCAACCTCAAACTCTTGGGCTCAAGTGATTCTCTTCTGTCAGCCTCCGAGTAGCTGGGACTATAGGCACCTGCCACAATGCCCAGCTATTTTTAGAGACGAGGTCTTACTCTTGCTCAGGCTGGTCTTAAACTGGTGAGCTCAGGCCGCCTAGGCCTCCCAGAGTGCTGGGATTAGATGTGAGCCACTGCGCCCTGCCAAATAGTTTTTAAAAAATGCTACTTGTATCTCGTTTAGTTAATGCCTAGTCTAAATGTTAGACTGTATTTCATTAGTCTTCATGGTTTAAAAGGGATAGGTTGAAAATAATATCAAAGTGTCTGAATTAAAGCTGTATTGATAAGCAAAAATAAAACTTAAGAGATGATGAAATGTTAAAAAACCATGAAAATTATGTTTGACATTTTTAACCATATGAAAAATGTTTATGGAAAAAAAGGGCTGCCTGTGAACCAATATGATCACAATTACCTAAAGAAAGAGAAAAATGCATGTGCACAGACACAAATATATACATGTTAAGAGTGATACATGGTTGTTTTGAGATAGTGCAATTGTAGGACATTTCTTAACTGGTCTCTATTTTCTAAATTTTCTTGAGAAGGCAACATGGTAAAGTAGCACAGCACAGTGAGAGGTATACAGGCTTTAGAGTAACACAGCTGAAGCCAGTCCCTAGCTCTGCCACACCCTGGAAGGAGAGAGTCTCAGTCTGTATTCATCTGTTAATCAGCTCAGAGGTTGTTCATGAGCACTAAAGATGATGAGATCAAGGGCCTAAGGGGGTGCTGACAACAGAAAGTCAAGAAGTCTAATTGATGTATTATTTTTACAGACATAACAATTTTCTTTTTTACACTCTTCAGCAGAGGCTCCCATCTACAGTCAGTCACTAAGGTTCTTTGGGTAAGAAATGTTGGCACCCTGACATTCCTCACTCATTAAATATTTTCCTACTCTGGAGTGCACTAAGATTCACTAATTCTCTTTGTTGAGCCGTGTTGCTCTGTCTGGATAACAGCTTCAAGCCCCTGAATAGCTACAAAACAGCATGGCCCAAGCACTTGCACAATGATAGGCTCCCATAACACACAGACAGTCCCTCATTGTCAGGAAGTACACAAGGATGAGGCAAAAATGGAGAAACAAACTTGCAAGCAAACTTTGCCTAAGTACCTATAAGATTATTTCAAAACATTCATTTCTCCCAGGGGTCTTTCAAGATCCCTTCTCTAAGATTATCTTCCCCTCAGCAATGTTATTTGTTGGTTTCTGTCTACAGCATGTAATAGCCTATACTCCAAAGTTTTTCTCGTTCTTTTCTACGTATCTCCTCCACCCATATAGTGTGTACTATAGTTCAAATAAAACACATAATCAAGTATTAAGCACTGCTAAATGCCATGGAGAATAAAAGAAAAGGCTGTGTGTAGCAGAAAAAACCTTGGATCAGAGAAAGTAGCTCTTGGGTTCTTTCTAGTTCTGATTCCCCAAGTCATTTACACGAGCTACTTATCCTCTCTATGCCTCAGTTTCCTTATCTGTAAATTGACGATAATAATAGTACCTAGATCCTAGGGATGCTAAAAAGAAGTAAATGAAACATAGAGCCTTTTTAACCTCAATTTAGTCAACACAACATTAAGATTATGGGAAAATATTATTAAGTGGTATCTTAAAGCATATAACATGTAAGTGAGCTTTACTGTATTATCCTTAAGAAATTTACAATCCAAAACAGTCAAGGACTCTATTCCATTCACAGTAGTGCCAAAGAAGATGAAATATTTGGGAGTTTATCTTACAAAGGACGTGAAAGATCTCTATAAACAGAACTATGATACTCTAAGAAAAGAAATAGCTGAAAATGTTAACAAATGGAAAAACATACCATGCTCATGGCTGGGAAGAATCAACATTGTTAAAATGTCTATACTACCCAAAGCAATATATAATTTTTTTTTTAAGCCATGTGAATTTATTTATTTATTTTCCAAATTTTTTTTATTTCTTTTTATTGTTAAATCATAACTGTGTACATTAGTGCAATCAAGAGGTACAATGTGTGAGATTCATATACAATCTGAAATATTCTCATCAAACTGTTCAACGTAGCCTTCATAGCATTTTCTTAGTTACAGTATGTAGGTATTTGTATTCTACATTTAGCAAGTTTCGCCTGTACCCATTCTAAGATGCACGGTAGATGTGGCCCCACC
>CAUYPK010171069.1:0-16042 GCA_963574355.1 Loris lydekkerianus
AAGATTCCCAAAACTGGGATGACCTAAGACAGGATATGGAGAGGCTGCACGGTGGATTACATTCATAGTACCCAAAGACAGGTAAGATCACTCTGCGTTCAGTCAACCTAAGACAGGGACCAAACCATTGATGTTTGTATCCCCATGATGGGTGAGACTGAAACTGCAAGAGCAGGCAACCTAAGACAGGGGCTATGTTTTTCCGCCATACAAAAAACAAAAGAGGGAATTGTTGGGCCCTGCCATGTGCCTGAGGCCTAGTGCAACTTTCTGAGCCTGACTAGAAGTAGATCCATCCAGCTACTTCTGTGTAGCAATGACTCAGCAAGGCCCAGCCTGAAACTGCCTCTACCTGGATACAGCCAATGTGGTACCATGCCATTGGCCACCCTGTCATGCACCTCATCCCCTGCCTTCTTTCCCCGCCCCTTCCCCACGCTCTATATAAGCGGCTGCTTGATGCAATAAAGTTGAGTTCCTGCTTAAAATAAATAAATAAATAATAAATAAATAATAAATAGATGAAAGTGGGGAATTTTCAAAAAAGTATTTAAATAATTAAACTAGCTTTCTTGGGAAATTGTTATTAATTAATTAATTTATTTATTTATTCATTCATTCATTCATTCTCTTTATGTTTCCAGAAAGTATTTAAGGATGCTTAAGTAAGTATCTTAAGTAAAACAGGGTGAATATACGTGAGTGGTGAAGCGTAACAGGATGCATATAGGACTAAGGAGGATAAGGCAAAGCAGTGTGAGGGTAACATCTAAAACTCACACCAAAGGGACCAGTCCATCTGCCAAAGTTGGGTCTCAGATTCCTGCTAAATTGTCCGGCAGGCAGTGCAAAGAAGGAGATGCCCTCACGTAGGTGCCCCTCATTATCTGTAATAAGAGCTGCCACGAAAACCACTCAAGTCCTAGAAAGCAGCACGCATTTCCCATTCTCAGATCAGAGAGAAATTTTTCCCTTGGGCTCTTCTAAGGAGGGCACTGTGTAATGAAATAGCGACCTAGAAAACTAATTTCTACAGAAAGACTCATCCCAAAGCCATATGGAAAACCAAAATGTTAATTTACTCAAACAGACTTTGGGCTCCTTGAATTTCCACAAAATAACCAGGTTTTAGTTTCAGATTAGATCAGGAAATGTTCCTAGATGTGCAATAAACCTGAGGGCCAAAGATACTGGATTTCGTCATGAACCACAGGGCCAGAAATCTCTGGTCTTGATAGCTAATGAAAGGGAGGAAAAGGGATTCTTTTTCCAATTTGTGGGAGTGCCACTGACTGTCTTTGTGCCCCTCTAAGAGGGTGGGAGATAAGGATAAGGAGAGAATGTTTTCCTCTTCTGGAAACACTAGAAACAATTTCAGCAGCACTTAAATTTTTGTTGACCTAAAAACCAAACAGAGTCATTGTCGTAGGGATCACGGAAGGTAAGTCTATGTGGAAATGTGTGTCACCCTAAATGTGAAACCAACAAAAAGCAATGCATAATAGGACAGTTTAATGGCAGGCATCTGTCCTAAGAGATAATCTCCAAATAGACATTTGGGGTGTGTGTGTGTGTGTGTGTGTGTGTGTGTGTGTGTGTGTGTGTGTGTTAGAGAGAGAGAGAGAGAGAGAGAATCTTATATTCAGGTACATTCTGGTTTGGGAGAAAGAGAAGTTCATCAAGTTCTTTTGAAGACATTTGAAATAACCCCTGAGCACCCTCTAATTATATTTGATTTTGTATTCAACAAGCAACCTCTGCTTATTAATTCAATTTCCAAGAGTCTGAGGAAGGGATGTATGGTAGATTGATGCCAAATAGCTGTAACTCTGTCCCTCCCTGTACCAGGGCTCCATGCCATGTGACTCTGCAACTCATCCCATTAATGGGTGGAGACTATTTCTTTGCCCCTCAAATACAGCCTTGTGATTTGTTTTGGCCAATAGAATGTGGTGGAAGTGATGGTGTGCCTGTTCTAAGTCTAGGTCTCAGGAGGACTTGAGTCTTTCTCTCACTATCTTAACCCTGCACAACCACCATGAGAACACACTCAGGCAACCTGTTTAATGATACACAGAGCCCATTTACTCCTTTTTTTCTGACTAATTGCCAGACAACACCAGACATGTTGGTCAGGCCTTCTTAGATCACCCAGCCTGCAGCCCAACCACTGGATGACCACGAAAGACTGGATGAGCTCAGGAAAGATCACCTGAGCCTAGCCCAGATCAGTAGAACTCTCCAGCTAATCCTAGCTATGTGAAAAGAAAAACAAAGACTCACTTCCTTTCAGTCTTTGAGTTTTGGCATGGCTGTTATGCAGCTAACTACTGTAGGAGGGGATCCCGATAGGATAACTTGGCATGTTAGTTTGTGTTTCAGGATCTTAGAAGTCAGCAGGGAAGTTCCTGAGCTCTTGAGTAGCTCTGAATAGGTGGTCAAAGCTGAATTTCTATGCTGGTGAGGAAGAGACCCTGCAGACAAGTGACTTTCCAAACACTCCCTCCCAACATGTGTGAGGGGAAATCCACATGGCTCTCTTATGAGTAAAATGTCTTACAATTTAAGGCACCCATTTCTCCCTAGTTAATGCTACAGAGAGGTGTTTTCTCTTGGAATATCTTTACTTCAGTTGCTTTGTACTGCTAGCCCTGTCAGCCCTCAGCAGTGCCTCTCTCGGAGCAGGTGTTTTCCACGCTGTTGGTCTAGTTGCTTCACCTCTCATCAGGGAAAAGACCGGGAGTTGTGCACAGACATACCTGTCATGAGGCAAGCTGGGAAATACCACCTTTTAATTGGGTTCTTCAGTGGTTTCTGTGACCAGTTATGACCTCCTGCTCTTTTCATTTCTTTGAATTTTGTCATCAATTTTATTGTGAGGAATTTGGCTGTGCTCTATATTCAGGGCTGGGGGAGAGACGCAGCTGGATCTTGTCCACTCTCCTGTGAGCAGCCTTATGCTGAGGCTGAGGCTGATGACTGCCATTCCTGTTGGGCCTGCCAATCCTTTGAGAGCAGGAACAGAGGCCTCTGGTTCACTAATGACACCTGGAGAAGTGCAACAGGAACGCTGCTGTCTTGAGGACGCCATTGTGAAAATGTGTCTGTCTGTGTTGAGCAAGAAATCAAAGATAGCTTTCCTTTCGTAAATGAATGCTAAAGGAGTAGTATCAGAATTCTTGGGATGTCCTCACAGGGCAATTAGCAGGATTTAGAATTCAGTTCCTAAAATATCTGTGAACTCTGAGGGTATTTTTGTGAGATTAAGAATTTTACACTGTCTTTCTCCTTTTTGGAAACAAAAAGAGTCAGAGATTATAGTGAACGATTCCGGGGGTGAGAACAGAGTGCCTGAATTTGAGGCACACTTAGCAAGCATCCTTGCCCTGCCATGCTAACTGTATGCCTGTGGCAAGTTACTTAGCTTTCCCGAGACTTCATAAGGTGAGACTGGTGCTAAACTTGTCATAGGAGTAAGTGATTTAAATGGGTATAATTCCTAGCATAGGACCTGCAGCAACTAACATGATAAATGGTAGTTCTTTTTTCTCCTTTTCTGACTTTTAAGTTTTATTGCTGTTTGCCTGCTTGCTTGTACATTTTTTACTCTCCAGAATGAAGGGAAAGCAAGATGGCATTTATTCAATTTTTCATTTATGTAAATGTGTAGCAAAACAATGGTCCAAATTAAAAAAAAAATCCCAAGCTATAGTCATAACAAGATGCATCATTATTTCAAAGGTGTCCTTTCTGTTCATTTTCCTATTTACACTATTTTAAAAAGCACTTAATTTCTTCACACTTATTTTTTGAAAATCGTTTGTGCTATTTGCTTTTCATTCTCTTATTAATGTTTCCATGTAGTTGGAAAATTCTTATGCCTTCTCCAAGTGATTAAAAAAAATAGACTGGTATGAATTTTCATCAGCTTAACTAGAATCACTTGCTTCTGAAAGTAATGTCAATCAGGCTATTTCTAAAGGTGAAACAACCATTTTCCAGGAGAAGCAAAATTGAATTGTAACCCATCTTGTGTGTTTGTGCCTGTATTGGTGGATATTTCATACTGATAACTATGCCAGTCCTTTGTAGTATTTGGCCAAAGCAGAATATGGTAAGAGAACAGTCAAGAAAGCATTTAAAGCAGAGGAAAGGGAACTTGTCTCGAGGGGTCAATTGCTACATCTCTCTCCTTATGCCAGGCTCCTCCCAGGTGTTGCTGTCATAACCCCTGCTCCCACAAGCAAGCATTTTAATCTTCCATATTCTGAACAGAAAATGGGAGCCCCAAGGTTTCAAATGGCTTGCGTACAGACAATGAGTTTGAACAAAGGGCTGCTTGACTTTCAAGTCCATGTTGTTTCTATTCCCAGCAGTCTGTAAGGCAGTGATTCTTACCCTTGGCTACACATTGGAGTCATTTGGGAAGCTTTAAACAAATAACAATGTCCCACACAATACTAAAGAAGAACAAAATTTGAAGAGTCACATTATACAATTTTTTACTATGAGGCTTTAGTAATCAAGACAGCATTGCGCTGTGAAAGGACAGACACAAAGGATCAATGGAGCAGAATAGAGACCTCAGAAATACAGAGTCACACAAATATATTCAACTGATGTTTGACAAAGGAGCAAGGCAATCCAAGGATTTCTGTTAGTACCATTCCCACTTCATAAAGTCTCGGGAAAGCTAAGTAACTTGCCATGAGGCATACAGTTAGCATGGCAGAGCAAGGATGCTTGCTAAGTGTGCCACAAACCCAGGCACTCTGTTCTAATTCCAGGAATCATTCACTATAATGTTCTGACTCTTTCATTTCTAGAAGGAAGAAAGGATAAGCTTTTGTATGCATAGTACTGGAACAACATAAAAGTCCTAAGTTAAAAAAAAAAAAAAAAAAAAAAGAATCTAGACCAGTGGTTCTCAACCTATGGGTCACGATCAACAAGAACTATATTAAAGGGCCGTGGCATTAGGAAGGTTGAGAACCACTGATCTAGACACAGACTCTATATAAGACCACAAAACTGTTAGAAGAAAACATAGGCAGAAGGCTATGTGACCTTGCTTTGAAGAGTTTTTAGATATTACTAAAAGTGTGCTTTATAAAATAAAATATTGTTAACTTTATTAAAATTAAAAACTTCTGTGAAAGACATGGTGATAATAATCAAAAGACATACCACAGAATAGGAGAAATATTTGTAGAACATGTATCTGATAAAGGATTTCCTTCCAAAATTTATAAAGAACTCTTCAAATTCAAAAGTAACAGGCAATCAAATTTGAAAATGGTCAAAGATCCAAACAGACAAAGTCAACAAGGAAGATTTACAAATGGAAAATTAGCATGTAAAAGGATAGTTAGCATCTTTTGTTATTAGGGAATTTCAAGTTACAATAATGAGATATCACTAATCAAAATGGGTAAAATTTTTAAAAAAAGTAAAACCTGACAATCAGTTGCTGACTAGGATACAGGAGATCACATTTGTTGCTGGTGGGGATGCAAAGTAGTACAGCCACTTTGAAAGACAGTGGGCAATTTTTCACAAACCTTAATGTTGTCTTACTGTATTTAGTGATCAAACATATTTACAGATTTTAAAATCAGTAAATCAGTTATTTACTTCAAAACTTATGTCCATATAGTAATCTGCTTGTGAATGTTTATCTAAGGTGAGACAATTAAGTTGGTGAACTCGTCATAGAAAATGTGCTATACACCTAATTGCTGAATTAGCAATTCTGGTGAATTGTATGGTCACCAGATAGCCAAGGGGAGTGCTTCAAAGGAAACCATAGTGATATTCAGCAATAAGGTAAATAGCATTTTTTCTAGGATGAGTTTGTGAAATTAATTGACAAACCTTTGCAAGATGACAGCTTTGATGGCCGTTCCATAAAAAGAGTTCCAAAATTGCTTTGTAGGGTAGACCAGGCTCTGGCATTGAAGGTGACCATGGTGATATTCAGCAATGAGATATATAGTACTTTTTCTTTATTTATTTTTCTCTTTTTCTTCCTTTTTTTTTTTTTTCTTTTTCTTTTTTGAGATAGAATCTCATTTTGTCACCCTAGGTAGAGTACTGTGGCATGACAGATCACAGCAAGCTCAAACTCTTGGGCTTAAGCGATTCTCTTGCTTCAGCCTCCCAAGGAGCTGGGACTACAGGTGCCTGCCATAGTGCTCGGCTGTTTTTCTGTTGCAGTTGTCATTGTTGCTTAGCTGACTGGGATTGGGTTCAAACCCAACAGCCTCAGTGTATGTGACTGGTGCTGTAACCACTGTACTATGGGCACTGAGCTATGGGTACTTTTACTATGAGGAGTTTGCAAACCTAATTGTCTGACCCCATAGGAGCTTTATTTATAGTTGTCAAAATTGAAAGCTACCAAGTTTGTCCCTTCATTAGGTGAATGAACAAACTGTGTGAGACAATGGAATATTATTCATCAATAAAAAGAAATGCACTGTCAAGCCACACAAAAAAATAGTATGAATCTTAAATACATGCTAAACAAAAGAACCCAGAATGAAAAACCTACACATTATATGATTCTAATTATATGACTTTCTAGAAAAGGACTAGAAAGATGGTTTCCAGGGGCTTAGGAGAAGGGAGAAACGGTTGAATAAGTGAAGCATAGGAGATTATCCAGGACAGTGAAACTACTCCATAAGACACTGTAATCATGGTTACATAACTTTTACACCTTTGTCAAAAACCATAGAACTTTACAGCACAAAGAGTGAACCTTAATGTGTGCAAATCTTTCAAAAATCATTTAGGAGATTGGAGGATTCCAGGATGAAATTCAGAATTGTGACAAAACAATCTAACTGTTTTACAAATGTATCAAACTGCCTTACTGAAAAGGTGAAGAAAAAAGGTGCTGACCTAGCTGACCTAAGCAACATTAGAAATGAATGGAGTCTGTCAGAGCTGTACATAAGCACTCTCCCATGAAGTCACTTCCCGTGGGGGCTCAGGTTAGCATTGCTGATGCTGCCATCCACGTATGATGGAACTGAACAGGAAGTACCTGGATGAATGATGGTGGAAGCTGCCTTTCTTACAGTTGGTGTGGGAGGTTACTGACAAGCAGGAGGAGGCTAACATCAGCCATGTAGTGGTGGGTCAGTGCTGGAGACAGCAGTGTGAACTCCTTTTGGCTTAATACAGGTAAAAGCAGTAGAAATATCTGTACGTATGTGTATATGCACATATATTTCCTTGGTTTGTCAGCTGAGAGGGCCTAGAATTATTCATACCCCCTTAGCAATGAGCACATGTAGCACCAAGATCTTGGTTTCTAATATCATTCTACAACAGAAGGGACCAGAGCTTGGATAAATGGCTGATGCTAGCTTAAAGTAAAAGATGTACAGTTGCTCATGGAGCATCTTCTAGTACCAAAAAACAAGGAAATGCTTGAACACACACACACACACACACACACACACAAGTACGAACACATAATAACAAGGATATGTTGAAAGGGCAAAGAGGCAAATGAGAGACCTCTCAGTGGCCAAAGTTGTAACATTGAGCAGCAACATATAATACTGGATTGAAACCCAAAGTGTAAAGTAAACGTATATGGGTCCATGCTGACGTGATTGAATTACTGAATAAATAAATAAATGAAGGAAAATAGGCAAATTTCCTATGCTAAAGAATTCCCGATGATTTATGTAGGCCCTCATGGAAGTGGAATATAACTTCTCATTTCTTCAGTGTGGACTGAGCATAGACACTTCCCTCCAAAGAGTACAATCTGGAAAGAGAAAAAAAGAATTACATGCTACTAGAGAAATGTGACATACATAACCTCAGCCTGATGATCAAGGTCAACATCAACAGTGATAAGTCTGTTTGTTAGCATTAGTATTTGCCCGTGAGCTGACAAGAATGGCCCTTTCCTTCTATGGTCTTTCTTTTTAATGGCAAACAATCACAGTCTCATCTTGAGAAAGGCATTAGACAAACCCCCAAATGAGGAACACCTTACAAAATAGTTAAGGTCATCAAAAACAAGGGAAATATGAACAGTATCCCAGCCAGGAAGAGCCCGAGGAGACATGATGACTAAATGTAATGGGGGATCCTAGATGGAATCCTGGAAAACAAAGAAGGATACTAGGGAAAATCTGAGCGTATATGAATAAAACGTAGACTTTAACAATGTATTGACACTGGATCATTGATTGCAACAAATGTACCATACTCACATAGGATGTTATAAATAGGGGAAGTTAGGTGTGAGGTAAATGGAAATCCTCTCTACTACCTATGTCATGTTTCTATAAATCCAAAACTGTTATAAAATAAAGCATTTATTAAAAAAAATTTTTTTTTATAGTGACTGGCTACCATCCTGAGATTCTGATTTAATTTGGTCTGGAGTGTGGCCTGACCCTTGGGACT
Organism: Loris lydekkerianus; assembly: GCA_963574355.1. Lineage (NCBI taxonomy): Eukaryota > Metazoa > Chordata > Mammalia > Primates > Lorisidae > Loris > Loris lydekkerianus. The sequence goes on from CAUYPK010171069.1 coordinate 8,437, forward strand.
TTTAAAAGCTCCCCAGGTGATTCTGATTTGTCTCCAGCAAGCTATCACTCTAAGGGAATAGTTTCTACAAACAAGTTGCTTTTTCTTCCTTTGATCTTCTTGTTTTAATTATAACAAATGCTCTGATATTATCCCTGATGAGATTACAATGTGACAATGATTTTGGTTGTTTGAATGCAATAGTTCTTTAAATGTACAGCCAGGGAAACGGAGCTTAGAGAATATTATGTCCATTAAATACAAAATCTTGTCCAAGAAGCTTGAAACACCAGAAAGGGTTTAGGGAAAGGGACAGTGAGGGCCAGATTATGCTAAATGTGACTTTAAGTCTATAAATAGTGGGAATGCCTTTATTTTCCCTGTACTGTTCTATATGTACTTGGAGTTGAGATAATCACCTAAATTTTAAGAGCAAAGGGTTTATGTTTAATTAGACAGTAGCTTTCTTCTCTGGGGTTTGATTGTGACAAATGAGATGAAAGCATTACCTGCTGGAAAGTGCAGCATAGAGGATCAGGAACCAGGAACCGGTTTCCTTGTGCAGGTCTGTTTTCCCATGGCAGCCCGAGCTTCTGAGACTTCTTACCTGGTCCTGAAAGTGACTGAGGACCAGATTCTATGGACCTCAAGCACCATTTTCCTGACCTCTCTTCACCAACGTTGGTGAAGTTCACACTGGGGAGAGGGACAGGAGAAGTGAAGGAGTCTTGCTTCCTCACCTGCAGGCAATGATAGCTTTTCATTTGGATTTTTAGTGAGGCTATTTTTAGACATACACTATTTGTGTCAAATCCTAACAACTCAGGAGATCACTCCCAACACATTAAGGTATGCAAAAGATTGCTTTTCTCTATCATTTTTCTTCCTCAAATAGTCGTTAGTAGAAATTCGAGCTTTTTGTGAAAATCTGTAAGAATATTAACCAACCAGAAAACATCTGCTGATTGGGTCTTACACTATGCTAGGCTCTCAGGGACATATTTTAGAAGTTAAAAATGTTAGTTGCCTTTGTTCATTCTTCCTAGCAATATTTGAGTGCACGTCATGTACCAGGCATCTGCTTGGTTACTGCAGATTAAACAATACTTGTAAACAAAAAAACTAAGTAGGTTTTGGTCTTCTTCCTTCAATTTCCAACAGTCCAAGAACTTACAGTCTAGGTAGGTTGGTGGTTCTCAAAAAGGGGTGACTTTTGCCCCCCAGGAGACATTTGTCAATGTCTAGAGAAATAGTTATTACTACTGGGAATGGTGGGGGATGCTATGTTGTCAAAAGGGCAGAGGCCAGGGCTGCTGCTAAACATCCCATGATGTACAGCTCAGCCCTCTACAGCAAAGGACTATGAGACCCAAAATATCAATGATGCCGAGACTGAGAAACTGTGTAGGTCCAGGGGACTATTCCTTAAACAGAGAACTCACTCTCCACTTAAGAATTACAAAAAAAGCTTTAGAGCAACCTCCTACCTTCCCTTTACCAGATAAGATCAGAACAGAAGAGAACCCCTAGTTGAAGGGAGAGGAAAAGTTACCCTCCACCATCCCTGCCACTCAGGCCGGATATGTTGGTAGTGCTGTTGAGAGGGAGCTCAGTAGGTCTCAGGAGTTCTAACTGTCACAGCCCAGCCCAGAGGCATGTCTAGTTAAATCAGGCTACTCAAAGATAGGACTTGAGACTTCTTTTCACTAGAAACAACAAAGTTTCTTCCATCCTTTCAAATAACATTACTAAGAGCCAATGACACTCTTATAAAATTTGCACCTACATTGAAACAATTTTATATTGTTTTATTTACGTATGAGTATTAACTATAAAGTTTAAAAGAAAAAAAGGAGCCTTTCAACTGTGCTGTTCAATGTAGATACTAGACACACATGGCTATTTAAATTTAAATTGGTTGACATTAAATTTAAAATTCATTCTTCAGTTGCACTAGCTACATTTGAAGCACTCACTAGCCACATCTGGCTATTGGCTGCTGAATTGGACAGTGTGGGTAGAGGACATTCCTATTATCACAAAGCCTCTTAGACAATAGTCTTTTTTATAAGACTCCATTTCTAAGGATTCTTGTCAATATGCATAGTTATTTCTAAAAAAAAGCCTTGTTTCCTAGCAGCTGAGGCACTGGGGCAATGCTTTGCATTATCTCATTATCATTGTCTGTTAGAAGCACACAGACATATTCTGCTGGGGGGATCATCTCTTTCTTGACACGGAATTTTGTGAAGGGTTTATGTAATGGATGTCAGGTAATGTATCAGATGATTAAAACTATGATTTTCCAGAAGGGGTAACAATGTAAAATTCAAGTCGATAACTCCTGTAAGGCATTTCTAATCTAAGTCAAGTGTGTATTGTTAAATATTAATTCCATTAAGATACGTCGGTAGGGAATTAAGATATGTGACCCAAATATATTTCTTTTTAGTAACTGAGTATAATAGAGAACTAGCACTCAGTGGATCTCAACTGAAGACAGGGTGGAAAGAAGGGCTAAGGGGAAGATCAGAATTTTGAAAAAATTCATTATACTATTCTAATGTACCCAATCCGGGTAAGTAGAGTTCAGAGATATGGAAAGAATAATTAGTGTGCCTTTGCCATTGTATGATGGGGAGGGCAGAGCTTAACAAAAGACCTCATCTCTGAAAATTTTGATTCAGTACACCTTGGGTGAGGTGTAGGCATCCACTCCATTCTCTCTTGCTAGCTTTCTTTTAAGACTTTCCTGGCTACCACCCCTCCCAGATCATTTAGGATTATCAACTGCAGTTAGAAAAATGGCCTTAGGCAATTTTTTCCATTATTAGGTGTCTCTAGAAAATTTGCAAGCTGTGTAACACATTCTGTTCTTGGATGCATTTTCTGATCATACCTGATGTGAAATTATTGTGTGCTGGTGATCAAAGATGTCCCGTGCACAGAGGATACACTAGCTAGAGAGGACATCCAGCTGAGGAAATTCAGGAACCCATTTACTATTTTGGCTTAGGCTGAAAGGTACCCCACTTACACAGAAAGGTGGGCCATGATTGTGTGCACAAGGCTAAAAATGTTCTCCAAAAGGGCCTGCTCACCTGCCCTTGGATAACTATTTAGGGTACCCAGAGTCTGGTCATAGAGCTTTGCCAAGTTGTGTTAATATCAGAAGGCTATCACTAGCCATAGAGAAGTCCAACAGAATGACCCAGCTCTGCTGACAGAAAACTTCAAAACCATTTACCCCCCAGTCCCTATTTAAATCCTGGAATTTCACACCATGTTTTCCCCACATATTAGCTCTGAATGGGCCTATGTTTGTTTTTCACTTTCATTTTCTCAAGTTGACTTAGAATAGTCTTACCTACATTGTGTGTTTTCCTCATTCTTGTTTTGAAATTCTTTCCAGGTAGAAATTTACTTTCCCCCATGATATGTAAAATGTTGATCACTTAGGGGTTTAAAAGAGTAAGGTGGAACTCCTGTCTTGGAGAACCATTCAGAATATAAATCCCTTTTGGTAGCATGATGTACAGCAGATAGTAGGAAAAAAAAAACTTCTCCCTACCAGAAAATGTCCACCCACAGCTTCCTCTTCCTTTTAAAGACATCAGAACCTGGGGGTAATGGTGAAAGGAAGGGAGGAGCCTGTGAGGAGACTTGAGAAGTTGGTCTGTCGATAGTTAAGGTTCACGGTGAACATTTCTCTGTTGAGTCTGCCTGAGCCAGGACAGTAGAGGTGTGAGATACCCTAAAATCCTGGGAGCCCTCAGCAATAACTTCACTAGGTTATCCAGCTAAACAGGGAGGAGGATCATAAAACCACTTAGAATTTAGGCTTAAAAGATTCATTAACACTTTGAAAGAAAGGAAAGGAAAGAAGGAAGAAAGAATTCCAGAGTAACCTATGTCATTCTCTAGTAAATATTGAAGTGGCACAAGAAAAAAACAAACAAACAACAAAAAAAAAAACCCACAGTATTTGGTCTTTGTTCCAGATTCTAACACAGAGCTCCCAATACCCCCTGGAAATTCCTGAGAAGCAGGAGTGTCTTTGTTTGCTAATTAGGCGATCAAAGGGAGCAGTGCTTAGATAACTTCAGATTAAAGGCTGGTCACCACCTGATTAGAAAGTAAGAGTTAAAAAAAAAAAAAAAAAAAAAAAAGTTAAGAGTTATTAGTCCTGCGCCACTTCCACCCTCCAGAGAGGGAAAGGAGCTAGAGATTGAGTTCAGTCACCAATGGTGGATGATTTGAGAAATCATGCCTATGTTGGAAGATGCTTCCATATAAACCCTGAAACAGTGAGGCTTAGGGAGTTTCCTGGTTGGTGAACTCATTGACATGCAGGGACCGTGACTTGCCAAGACAGGTGTGGAAGCTTTGTGCACCCCAACACCCTAACACCCTGGCCCTGCATACCTTGCCCAATCCACCCCTTTCATTTGGCTGTTCTTGAGTTATATCATTATAATAAAACTGTAATGTAGAGTACAGCGCTTTCCTGAGTTCTGTCAGTCATTCTAGCAAATGTTTGAACTTGGGAAATGGTTGTGGGAACTCCCAAATTTGTGGTAGACTAGACAGAAGTGCAGGTAGCTGAGGAACCCTATGTGCAGCTGGTATCTAATGTGAGGCCACCTTGTGGGGTGCTAACTTTTAACTGTGTTAACTTTGGGTAGATAATATCCAAATGAAATTTAATTGTTGGTCACCCAGCTTGTTCAGAGAATCAGATTTGGTTGATGTTGGAATGACATAGCTGATAAAATGGTGAACAAGAATAGACACAATTCTGCCCTCAAAATTTATAAATAGTATCTTAACGCACTTGTTGGGGGTTATTTAGCACTATGTTATATGTCATCCAATTGCCTCTTTAGATCTATTCATCCTGCTCTTTAAAGGCTGAGCCTTACCATGTCAATGGACACTTCCTTCTGTCTTTAGTTGGGTTTGACCAAGGGGTAACCTGGCGGGGAATTGAAAGGAGAAAGGTGAGTGGAGTTAGGGCATGGTTCCCCTCAAGCTTATCTTGGCAGACCAACTTCATCCTTGTTTCTCTTTTAGGCAGTTTTCTCAATGTGGATTTCTTCTTCCTGGGCCTGGAGACTGCTCCTTTTTCTTATCTCCTTGTGCTTAGCAATGGTGACAGCACTTCTACTTCTAACCTTGGATTATTGCCTGAAAATCCTTGTGGTTCTATTATACCCTGCATATACCCTTGTAAAATTCTCCTTTGTATATCAAACTTCTTTGAATTACCCTAATGTGAGTGTTCCATTTTATTGGGACCCTGGCTGATACAAGCACTGTCAATTTAAATGTTGGATTTATGTTTGCCAATATGTTGATTTCTGTTTTAGTACAGTTGATACTAAGCCAGCTGTTCATCTGCTTAAGAAGGTCACCCTGGTTTGCAATGATAAAATCCTATCAAAATAGCCTGTTTCTCTTCCTATTTCCTTTGGCAGGAGTGTACATATTCAATGAGGTAGGGAGAAGGGGAGCTAGAACATTAGTTCTGTTTTATAGCACTTATAGCATTGCCAAAATGTTCTTCTTACCCATTATGATTCTGGCATTAATACTATATTCAGGCTTTGAAGATGCATTAATAGTCTGGTATTTTATCAAGATGATACATGCTGATGAGAGGTTAATAAAGGTTGCATTGTTATTAACTATTTTATTGGTAAGATGGAATGGGATAGTTACACTCAGAAGCTTAATAGTTGTACCATGAACATGTTTCCTTTCATGATAAACATTTGAGAGAGAGAAAGAGAGCGCCCAGAAATGGGTTATGAAGAAAGCATACAATATGTTCTTTTATCTTTTACTTAAAAGAGGTTCTGCAGTGGAGAACCATGTCATGAAATTTACCTTTGTTATTGATCTTTCTGTCTGAGCCTTACCCTAGCACCTCCATTAGAATATATTAGAAGCCAGTTTTTCCAAATTATGAACATCTTGTAAAAAGATATGAACTTATAAGTCTGTAGCCTTTCATAAGAATCCCTGTGCCGATATAAGCACTCTTCTATGTTCCTCATTTTGCTTCCTAAAGTCATTACTGAAATATAAATTAGGATGACCAGACAGGACAATCAAAGATGGTTTCAGCCCATTATTACCCATTGATCTGTGGGTAAGAGGGGAAGCTTTCTCAGAAGATGGTGGACATTTACACTTCAGGAGAATTGATGAGAGGTGACCTACATCCTTGATCACTAACTCAGAGAGATACAAGCAATTTGAAAGGTCATCTACTGCCTAATGCTATAGATAAGGAAACTGAGACCCAGCGATGTTAAAAGACTTACCCAGGAACACAGCTGTATTAGTTCATCAGTGTTGTTATAACAGTCTCACAAATTGGGTGGCTTAACAGAAATTTACCACTTCACAGTTCTGGAGATTGGACATCCAAAATCAAGGCATGGGTAGACTGGTTCCTTCTACCAGGGCTGAAAGGGGAAGATCTATTCCAGGTCTCTCTGGCTTGTGGATAACCATCTTCTCCCTGTGTTTATTCACATTCTCTTCCCTCTATGCATGTTTGTGTCAAACTTCCCCTTCTTATAAGAATGCCAGTCCTTATTGGTCTTTATTGGTCCTTATTGGATTAGGGCCCACCCTGAAGACCTTATTTTTACTTCATTACATTTGCAAAGAAAGACCTATTTTGAAATAAAGTCACATTCTAATGTACTGGAGTTTAGGACTTCAACATATGGATTTTGTGGCAGAAATAAATCTCACCCAGCATATCAGCTGTCTAAAAACTGACCAGGACCTTGGTCCTCTGATATCCTTATTATTTTCCTGTTACACTACTATGTCTTTTAGTATTCTTGCTGATACGGAGAAGATCGTTCCCTTTTTCACAGAGGTAAGGTACAAGGGTATGGTTAGAGTCTCAATTTCACAGTCACTTCAAATGATGCAATTTAGGCGAATATAGGCCAAAGTAAATTTAGGGGAGTTATGGTCCTTATTAATATAAACTGAACATATTTACCTTGGAGATAAAGATAAACAATGAAGTTTTGATTATTATGTGGCTGATAATGTTAAACCTTTGAAGTTAGACATGAAATACTCCTAGGCTTATTTCATGAACTGTGGTTTATATTATTAAATTGTGATAATAAATGAGTCTGTTCAGTTATTTTCCTCTTTGACTTAAGTCTTTCTACCCCTGGAAGCAGGTTTCCAGGATGTTTTTCTTTTTTATTTATTTATTATTTTTTTTTAATTGTTAAATCATAGCTGTGTACATTAGTGTAATCAAGGGGTACAATGTGCTGGTTTCATATACAATCTGAAATATTCTTATCAAACTGTTCAACGAAGCCTTTGTGGCATTTTCTTAGTTTTTATATGTAGACATTTGTATTCTGCATTTAGTAAGTTTCACCTGTACCCATTCTAAGATGCACTGTAGGTGTGGCCCCACCCATTACCCACCCTCACCTCCCCCCTCCCTTCCCCTTCCTTGGCCCTTTCCCCATAGTCTTGTGCTATAGTTGGGTTATAGCCTTCATGTAAAAGCTATAAATTAGCTTCATAGTAGGGCTGAGTACATTGGATACTTTTTCTTCCATTCCTGAAATACTTT
>CAUYPK010171070.1:0-44080 GCA_963574355.1 Loris lydekkerianus
TCTTGGCACGGTAACTGGGAAAATGCCAGGAAGGCTATGTTAACTATTATGATGAAAATGTGTCAAATGGTCTGTGAAGCTAGTGTATGATGCCCCATGATCATATCAATGTACGCAGCTATGATTTAATAAAAAAAAAAAAAAAGAAAGAAAGAAAGAAAGAAAGAAAGAAAGAAAGAAAAAGAAAGACAAGGATCTGTTAATCAGACAAACTCCAGGACATATATACCCATACTCAAGTGTTCCTTGTGTATATTGAGCACCTGCTGTCTTGCATAGCTTTAGGTAATGAGTCGAAGAGGACATCTCTGAGGGGGGGCATGATGAGGCATGGTTGACCTCTTTTTTTTTTTTTCTTTCATCATCTCAAAGATCAAATGCAGGTGAGCTGATCTTTCTCATGGCCTAGCCAATGAGTTCTAGGTATCTCCTCGGCCAACCGTGTATCCAGTTAGTCACTAGCTGGGGGGGAGCCTGAAGATTTTATTCAGTGCACCTAGTTTAATAAAGTTCACATAGAAAAAAATAAATTAAAATAACCCATGGTAAAGTAACATAATGATGAAATGCAGAAAGTTTTTTTTTTTTTTTTGAGTAAAGAACCAACGAAGGAATGCCTCCCCAAACTACTCTTAGTACACATTGTATTGATCATTCTATCTGATGTGGAAGCAAGAAAAATAAAGTAAAATATTGTTAAGAAATACTGACACATGAAAAGCTAGTATAAAAATTGTAGAGAAATCAATTGTGTTTTTACACATAAGCAACAAATTATTAGAAATTATTTTGAAAACGTGGCTCTTAAAATGGCATTCATCACATCAGTTTTCACTTTACTTTGAGATATTAAGAGAGATCTAAAAATTATGTACAGTTAACCCATGCACAACATGGGTTTCAACTGCATAGGTCCCCTTTCATGTGGAGGTTTTACAAAATATATTAGAAAATTTCTTGGAGATTTGTGAGCAGTTGCATAGCTTAAAAAATGAAAAATGTAAGAAAAAGGTGTATCATGAGCACATGAGAGATATGTACATACTAGTTTATCACGTGCTAGCATAAAGTATGTATACATTTATTATAAAAAGCTAGTATTTATGATAACATATGCACAGATTTACAGATCACACACCATTCATAGTTGAGGTAAATGTGAACCATTGTAAAGATGCAGTATTAAATCATAACTGCATAAAATTATCGGTAGTACATTGCTACTCTAGAAATTTCATAGCCACTTCCTGTTGCTGTTGTTAATTCCAGCTACTAACATTAAGTGCAGAGGAAGGTCGTCTATTTTTCCCCTTCAGCAGTAATTTCCTAAACTGCTTTTAAATAGTTTAGAATATTTAGTGGTCTATTATTTGCATTCAATTTCGTGCAGTTATATGAAGGCACGATGTTTCAAACGCTTGAACAATATAGTTCAACTATCAACAGGGTATTCCCAGGATAAGATATCCGTAAAGCAATGGGATCATTGAGCAATTTTCTCAACAGAAAATTCTTAAAGTGTGCTATGAAAACTGCATACTATTGTATGGTTAAACTGTATATGCAATTACTAGTAATAGTAACCTGTATAAATAAATTTTAGATAAAAATTTCATTTGAGATGGAAATACAGGTATCATCAAACTTTATTCTGTGTAGGTTATAATCCCTCACACTCTGACCCTAAGAATAATTTTCCTTTGAATGTTGTATTAAAATATTTATTGGGGCTCGGCACCTGTAGCTCAGTGGCTAGGGGGCCAGCCACATACACTGGAGCTGGTAGGTTGGAATCTAGCCCGGGTCTGCTAAAATATTAATTTGGTTTCACCTTTTTGGAATTGTCCATTCAACCTAACTTCTCTCACATTATTTTAAGAAAATCATTATCTATAGCCATAAATTAAAGCATTTTGTTAACTGAAATATAATGTTTAATGTCTTTTGTTTGAAAAAATGACTTTCATGAACTTATCTTGAGATACATGCAGAAACAGAGGGTTTTTCCTTCCTTCTTGGACAAAGAAAACTACTGAAATTTTGCTTCCAGTTCTATAGGTAGTTCATGCTGTGTTTTGCATTGCGAAAAATACTTGAGAATATTTTCTAGGCATGTAAGTGACAATTGAGACCTATTTTCTAAGTCTTATTAAAATTCCCTATTGCACAAAAAAATTTTAGAAATGCTGTAAGATTCAAAATGAAAAGAGACACATTCTAAATTGCTTATTCCTTTTAGATTATTTTTGTTTTTTCTTTCTTTTGAGTAGTCCATTATCAGGTCATCTTAATATATAATAAGTCTTTAGCATATATTACTTTTTATTTTTTAGAAGAGTTGAAATTTTTGTGCATATGCATTGGAAAAAACCTGAATAAATGTATTAAACAAAAGAAAAATACTTTTGTCCACTAGAAAAAAATGAATTAATATTACAAATTCTTGGTGAAAAGAAATAAAATTAGAGCAAATTAAGGCTGAAAAAGAAAGCATTTTATTCTTTCTCAGTGCCATATAAGGTGAATTTGTATTTTGACTTATGTGAGGTCTGTCAATTAAGTTTGCAAACTTGCCACCGTGTGTATGTGGGTAGCACTGTACATACAACTCAGTAAGGTTTCACAATCTTGGTATATCAGTATCTCATAGCTAACTTATTTAAAATTTTAGTTAAATGTCTGTCTTCCTTCCTATTCACCATCTGATTATGTGTTTCTGCCCCTGTTTCTATGCAGCAACTCTTTCTGCTTCTTAAAAGTTGTCACTATGGGGTGGTGCCTGTGGCTCAAAGGAGTAGGGCGCCAGCCCCATATACCAGAGGTGATGGGTTCAAACCCAGCCTTGGTCAAAAACTGCAAAAAAAAAAGTTGTCACTATGTAATTGTTAATTAAAGACTCTATCAATAAATTATTATAATTTCCAATTAAAGTGTGTAACATTATAATATACCTTTCTTTATTTCTAATTGATAATAGTGAAACTTGCTGTCTTTTTTTCTGAAATTAAATGTCATTGGATACCAGGATGAGGCCTTCAGGAGTTTCATTCCCAGGGACTTGATACCCTGTGTTGTTACTTTACAGCTGTGAGGATCAGGGACCTGCTTTTTACTTTGCCTTCAATCACTCTCTGATGATCCAATGGTATTTCCTTCTGCAGTGTCACATTTTTCAGCTGGGCTTGTCAAATATTTTTTAGAAGAAATGTTTGGTTTTCTGAGAGTAATTGAAAACTTCAAAGCTCATGTTTTCAGATATTGAAGGAGTCATCCCCACATCTACTGCAGACAGAAGTCATAATTCACAATGCCACAGTATCCAAAGGCTGATTTCCTACTGCCGACCTTTTTTTAGTTACTAAATTTTCATTGAGACATATCTGAAATATAATAAGCTCATTTATTTCAAAGTGTTGCCTTTACCAAAACTCTTAAAACAATGCCAGGCAAATAAACCTCTATATAACAGATTATTTTTTTTATCCCCATGTTATTCACAGTGGAAAGGACTCTATGTTATAAATTTTACCTAAGGAATTTAAGCCTATTAATTTTTTCTGTTAATAACTATGTTTAGTACCTAAGGCATACATTCCAGGAATTTCATAAAAAATCCAAAGCTAACAAACTTATCTTCAAGAGAAATCCAAGTCTTTGAATGTATAGTTACTTCTGTAAATAGACAAGTTCTCTATCTACCTCAGAAGCCTAAGTACTTAGCCTTGAGTTTAACACCTTTTCTTGTTGGCTCTTGTTTGTCTTTCAATATTAATTTTCTAAAAAGAAGTTAATTTTCTGGTTTATATGTTGATAGGATACTTCTCTGAAATATAATTAAAAAATGAGGCAGAGAGTAATTTTGTGAAACTGACCATTTTACTATATTCCAATAGTTAAATATTATCCTTATCACATTAACCACAAATACATATGCATGCATGTGAATACACACCCTTGCATGAACACACTTAGCCGGTCATCAAATTTATATTTAGCATTATCGTTTCCTTTCTTTTAAAAGCAAGTGTGAATATTTTATTTTTCTGTGGGAACTCCTGAACAAAAGTTATAGATAAGAAGTTAAAATACAACTGAAAAGTCATCTTAAAATCAGAATCTTAGAAGAGATATTGAGAGGCTTTGTTTGTTCCTTTCTAATGCCATTTCCTTACAAAGAGTTGTAAAAAAAAAAAAAAAAAAAAAAAAAAAAATCCTGCATTTTTCTTCTAGATCATTTGTTTACACTGGACAGCAAAGATTTTTTTTTCCTTCTTCCTGAAGAAGAGTAGAAACAGCAGTGGCTATTGCTCTATGTAACTTCAGAATTGGAACTGTGGTCAATTCAGAGGGTATGTGCCTTTCCCGGTTTGTCACAGAGAGTAAAAGGATGTGGGAAGTACCACTGTTAATACTGAGAGTAGATAATTGTTCTTATCTTTGATCTAGCAATCTCTCTTCATGTCAGGAAAAAATTAATACATATAGATAACAGGCAGGAGAAGTTACAGCTAAATTTCGAGAAAAGCACTGGCCAGTTTAGTCCTCATGGCTAATTGTGCCTTATCAATATAGAAGGATTATTTTGCTGAAAGTCATTTTAGTCTTTGTTATTTTAAATATGCTCATTTTTAAAATAAAATAAAAATATAAAGGATGAAGAAAATATATTAGTAAAAATGAAAGAATATGTTCTGTGAAATTTTCATTCAGCCAAAAGACTGCAGCTAAGGGCGTACAAGGCCACATGGGGACTTAAGGAAGCAAGTTCCCCACCCTTATCTAGACGATTGATGGTCAAAGTGATGATTTACATGACTGGCATAATATTGATTGTACCTCTTATTATTTTCTATCCACTGCCCTAATTCTTTAACTTCTTTTCTTGTGTTTTACTCTTTTTACCCTTTTGTGGTCTTAGTTGAGTATTTTGTATAATCTCATTTTTAGTTATAGTTGTCTTTTCTTCTTTTTCTTTCTTTTTTTTTATTAAATCATAGCTGGGTACATTGATATGATCATGGGACATCATACACTAGCTTCACAGACCGTTTGACACTGGCTTATATCACAAATTCTCAAGACCAGAGATGTTGGCGTGGATGTGGAGAAAAGGGAACACTTCTGCACTGCTGGTGGGAATGCAAATTAATACATTCCTTTTGCAAATGTCTTTTTTTCTTAAGTGATTATATTAATGAGTTTGCTATACACATTTACAAATAATCCAAGTCTACTTTTGAATAATGTTGAACTGCTTTATAGGTTATGTGAGTACTTTATAATTACAAAAAGATGCAAATTCCTCCATTCTGTCTTTTTGTTATTTTTTAATTCACTTCATTTAGATAAATAATAGATATTCATCTGTATGTCACATGTATATACATAATCAATTGCAGTATTGATATTATTTTAATTTCAAGCAAAGCAAAGTTTTATCTGTTAGATAAACCAGCAAGAAAAAAAAAATAGAATTGTTTCTTTAACTTTTACTTATTTCTTCTTGAAAGCTCTTCTTTCCTTTATAAAATCCAAGTGGCGGACCTATCTTATTTTTCATTTCTCTGAAGAACTTTAAGCCTTCAGGGTCAGTCTACTAGCAACTAATCCTCTAAAATTTTGTCTTAGAAAGTATATTTCCTCTCAGTTTTGGAAGGATAATTTTACATGTACAGAAATAAATGTTGATTTTTTTCCTCCCTCTCAACACTTTACATATTTAATTATACTCATTTATCGCTTACATGACGACTGAAGGGAAGTCAGGTGTAATTATTATATTTGTTTCTCTGAGGTATAGCTTTTCCCTGGCTTCTTTCAGAACTTTTCCCTTGTATTCTCAATTCTATGTAGTTTGAATATTCTATGTCTATTCTATGTGTACTGTTTTGTTTGTTTGGGGCTTAGGAGTACTTTTGGCATTCATCTTGCTTATTGTCTGAACTTCTTAGCTCTATGGTTTGGAGTCTGGTACAGAATAGGGGAATTTCCAATCCTTACTTATACAAAGATTCTTCACTTCTTTCTTCCTTTTCTAGTATTCTAACTGTGCACAGGCCACCCTTTTCTTAGTTGTCCACAGTTTGAGGACATTCTGCTCTGCTTCTTTTCCAATTTTTACTTTCCCTTTTATTTTCAGCATATGTAAATATTAATGTATCATCAAGTACATAGATTTGTTATTATTAAGCTATGTGCAGTCTACTATTACCCCATCAAAGGGATTCTCCTGTCATAGTATTCAATTTCTTGAATTTGATTTTGATTATTTTCATTCTGCGATCACTGGGGAAAGTCATCTCTGCAGAAGCTAATCTGTTAGTAGTGGAAGAGTTGACTGTATGTTTAAATATGCAGATATTAACACAAAGCTTAAAGGATCATGAATGATTAGAAAAGCATGACACTACTAAAGTAATTAGATGAATTTCTAGTAAATTATGGAAAAAACTGGAGGTTTATGAATCCTCTAATAAAGTATTTAAAATAATCATCTTGCACAAGCTCAGACAACTGCAAGACAACATAAATAAACAACAAATCACATCAGAAAATAATGTATTAACAAAATTAAAACTTCAACAAAAAGATGGAAGTTATTATTAATAAAAGAAACTAATAAAAATTCTGGAGCTGAAGAAATGTAATCATTAAATTGAAAAATTCTATTAAAATCTTAAACACTAGGTTCCATGAACTAGAAATAATTATCAAAGACAGGTCATGTAGAATAATCTAGTTAGAGAAATAAAAGGAAAAAAATGTAAAAGTAAAGAGAGTCTGTGAGACTTTTGGGACACTGTCAAATGAACAAACGTATGCATTATAGGAATCCTAGAAGGAGATGTACATATGAAGAAGCAGAAATGTCACTTAAAAAGTAGCTGATAAATTTCCAAATTCTGGAGAAGGAAATGGTATACAATTTCATAAATCCAAAAGGACTCCAAATAGATTGAATACAAAAAGGTATCCAGTGAGACACATTAATTTGCTTGTAAAAATCAGAGAATTTTAAAACAAACTCATCATATTCAAGGTATTATCATATTTTTGAAGAGAAATTTTGCAAGCCAGAATAGAATGCTGTGATTTTGTCAACGTGCTGAAAGAAAAAAAAAAAAAAATCTGCCTACCAAGAATATTATATACCAAGTATTCTATTCCATACCAAGTATTCTATACCATAAAGGCAAATTGTCTTCAAAAATGAAGGACAGATAAGGACTTTTTTTGTCTTTATTAGTCAAAACTGAACATATTCTTCACCTTTATTCATTAATGTATTATCTGCTTTATATGGTCTAGCGATACTTTTAATTTGAAACAAAATAATGCTGAATAGCAACATGAAAACATATGAAAGTATATTACTTGACATAAAAATATATAGACAAACACAAAATAATATAACATTGTTATCATAGGTTATAAATCACTTAACCCTACTATAAAGTCAAAATACAAAAAGTATTAAGAAAAGCTATAACTATAAAAACGTGTTAAAGGATACACAATAGAGATATAAGTAAATTCTGATATCAACAATAAAGGATCTCAAAGAGATGTACGCACTGCTATGTTTATCACAAAAATAGTCATAATGGCCAAGACATGAAGGCCACCCAAGTGTCCACCAAAAGATGAATGAGTAATAAAAATGTGGGATATACATAAAATATTTATAAGTCTTAAAAAATAAACCCTTGTCATTCATGATAAGATGGTCGAACCTAGGAGAGATTATGGCAAGTGAAATAAACCAGACACCGAGGAAAAATACCACATGGTACTATTTATTTGTGGAATCTAAAATAGTCAAACTCAGAAAAGAGAGAATAAAATGGTGATCACAAAGACGTAGAGAGAAAAAAGCATGGAGCTGTTTATCAAAGTGCATAATTTCTATCATGTAATAATAATAAATCCTACAGATCTGCTGTCTAGGATAACGCCTATAGTACATAATACTGCATTATAAACTTACAAATATTTTAAATGTATAAATCTTTGTAAGTATTACAAATTAACAAATACATAGTAATAATAATATAAAGTGGAATGAATAAATCTTTTGGAGGTGATAAAATGTTTCTGACATAGAATGTAATGATGGTTTTATGGATATATACTTATGTCTAAATTTACCAAGTTGCATAAAATAAATTTATATACAGTTTTCTGTATATCAATCATACTCAATAAAATGTTTTTTTAAAATACTGTCAAATGCACATTTTGAGCTTTTACATTCAGTTTTTGCTAATTATAAAATAGTAGGCATATATTCCAGGATTATGATAAAATTATCCTTACTTGATTTTCTATTTTGTTATAAAAATATCCAATAAAATATAATTTTTTAGGAAGTCATATATACATAGATCATGAATACATTTATGTGTTTGTGGGGTTCAATATGTTTATTATTTGTACAAATTGGATTGCTTACATCCCACTAATTAACATAGGTCTCTTTCTATTTAATGTTTTTCCGCTTATTTTAAAATTTTATATATCTACTTTTTGGTTTCTGAGAGTGCCTAAGTTTTACTCTTGTCCTCTGTCAGAATAAAGGCACTATTCTATGTCACTTTGAAATTACTTCTACCAGAAGCTGAGTTTTCTTTCTCACTCCATCGACACAGGGCTTGGTCATGTGCTCTACTTTGGCCACGAGAGTTTCAACAGAAGAGACTGTGTGGATTCCAAGCTGAGGCTTTGAGGTGTCACACTGTCCACTTGGCCCTTGGGATAAGCCTTCTGAACTCCATCATGGAGAGTACTTTTCTTTTGGGAAAAGGAGAGAAACTTATGTGGACCCAATCCCCCAGCTTAAAGCCAAATACAGCCATTCCCCAGGTTACAAATGAGATCGATTCTTTAGGTTTGTTCTTAAGTCGAATCTGAACATAAGTTGAAACAGATACAATTGGATGGAGCTGGAAAATATTCTTCTTGGTAAAGTATCTCAGGAATGGAAAAAAAAGTATCCAATGTACTCAGTACTACTGTGAAACCAATTTATAATCACTCACTCTTGCATATGAAAAATGAAACACAACTTTAGTCTATGATGACTAAAGGGGAGGGATGGGCGAGGGATGTGGAGGGTGTGGGAGGGATAGTAGGCGATAGTAGGGGGACCACAACTATGGAGCACATTGCAAGTACAATTTGGATCTATCATGTGTAGAACACAAATGTCCTAATGTTATAATTGGGTAAATGAGGTGAAAGCTATGTTGATTAATAGGATGTAAGCACTCCAATTTGTACAAATAATCAACACACTGAAATTGGCATAAATGTATTTATGATCTATGTACAAAAGACTTAATAAAAAATAAAATAAAATAAAAATAAAAATAAAAGAAAGAAAGAAACAGATACAATTACCTATTATTTATAATAGCCTCTGTTTGTAAGTGCAAGTCATATGTCTATGGGATGTTTGCCACTCAGGGACGTACTGTAGTAGCCTCTGTTTGTAAGTGCAAGTCATGTGCCTACTGGATGTTCATAACTCAGGAACATACTGTAGCAGCCTCCATTCATATGTGCAAGTTATATGCAGATTGGGTGTGTGTAACTCATCCTCTAATACCAGTCTAATAAAAGTTATCTTAACCAGAATTGAGAAACCAACAAATCAGAGAAATAAATATCTTTTGTCTTAAGTCATGGAAGATTTAATTTTAAGGTTGACAGTTAAGCAGCACTACTGTAGTACTCATTGACTGAGTCAAAATTAATATCTTGAACTGCTGTATATACAGCAGGATAAGTAAAAAGAAAAAAAACCAAAATATGTAGCAGTTAACTTCAGAACAAGCAGGCAACAGTAAGGAAACTAGTCCTGGAATTTGGAAAAATGTGTCTTATACAGAAATTGTTACAGGTGGCTGGAAGATAATGTGATCTCCATTATGTAGTGTCAAATATTGGTAAAACTTATTTGTGAAAACCAGAATGCAGCAAATACACCTAATTTACTTGTCAAGTAAGGTGAGGCGTTTTGTGGCAGAATGTTAAACATATGATTTGACTGTTACTAGCTGTGTTTGACAAAGAACTGTGAGAAACAGATAAGGTAAGGAAAAAAAATAGCCATTTTGCAAATAAAATTTAGGAGGAATAAACAATACTCAGAAAATGCATTGGAAATTCATTCTGTTTCTCACCAGATCAATGTTCTGACAGCCTTGAGGTAGGGGAGAATCCAGGACTTTATTATTAAGAGATGCTCTCAGGGCAAACAGGTAAATACTTAATCAAGTGTTGGCTATAAACCTCTTTGTTAATACCACCAAGAAAATTCAGGTGGTGTGTAGAAGAAAACATTTCAGCAAAATAGTTTCTACAAAAATAAGGACATGGTCACATACAATTATTGTGTGTCTCAAATTATCCACAAATAAACCTAGAAAGAAGGGAGTCGTGACAAGAATGGTGCATGTAGCTTTGATTCATGGCGTTGACTGCAATCTCATATATTTAAAAATAAGAAATACTTTAATATTTTAATATTTTACTACCTAAATGCAAATAAATTAATATTAGTGATTGAGATATATCTCGACCTCTTGGACTGCATCTTTTCACGGCAGACAGACCAAAATTTGCTCAGCTGTTAATTTTTCCTAAGAGTCAAGGAGGATATAGTAGGAAAGGAAGAGAAAATGAAAAATAAGATCCACGAATTGAGGAGCCACCCAGAGAGGGCAAAATCACATCTATTCCTTACCTAGGGGACCAGGAGATATTTTTTCAGTAAAAATTAGGAATTTCTACAGACCAATGACTGTTATACCTTTCTCTTTCCTACTTAAAATTAGAATGTTTAATAAAATTATCCTAGTCCTCTTCCTAAATTGTCTTTTAGGTGTGCAGGAGACAGAAAGTTTGCCATTTTGGATTCTAAGTCTTTGTACTGAGAAACTTCTATCAACCTTTGATGTAGGTTACACTTTGAACTTGAAGCAATGTACAATGATTGCATGAGACATTCAGTAATTTGGAATGGGTGGCAGTGTACTTTAAGAGTGGTAGGGATGGGATAATATAACCAAAATGGTGGATTAGGGTAGATGGCATTACTTTTCTAATTCTTTGTCTTTTCTAAATCTATGGCCTTAATCTGAGTGGATAATTTGAGTTCAAGTGACTAATATTTTAGCCTCGGCTGTAATAAACAACATGGGTCTCTGCTTGATCCTTTAATAACTTTCTTCCTCTACCATGAGAAAAACAACAAATAAGCAAGAATTTAATTATTATTGTGAAATGCTACTGAGTTGGGGGGTAGTTTGTAATCTAAAATTACAGTTAATTTTTACTTGAATACTGAAGATTGTAATCAAGAAACTTTAAAACCTCTGGATGACATTACCATTTTTCAGAGACCAGTCTGCTGGTAGGTTGTTAGAAGAGAGGTAGACCATCTCAGCCTAACTGGTAATGAGCTACCTCATCAGGACTTTTGTCTTCAGACTCCTGTGTCTTTGGTTTGCTGTCACTCTTCCAGAGGAACAAACTTGAAATCTATAATGTAGAATAGGCAGAAACCAATTTTCTGAGTCCTCAATCTCAAATTTGTTTTCCCCACAGTAACATAGAAACTGTAGAAAACTTTGCTTTTCAGTGCCCATTTTTCTTGGCTTCTTCTACTGATAGCTCATGTAGCTTATGAATTCAGCAACTGCTCTAAGGTAAAATTGAGTTTCATGCTCATTTATTAATATCTCTCTTCTTTCTTGGATTGTGGACTCTCAAGTCCTGGCAACACTGTCAGCCATAAATCCAATTTTTTTTTTGTCTCACTAATCTCCTGGGATCATTGAAATGTCTCTTTCCCTTAGCAACATTCCTCTTGCCCAGCTCCAAGAATCAGCAGATTCTTGCCCAAGAAATACCAAAAAGATGAAAGTAACAGCTCAGAATACAAGCTTTACCACTGAGAAGATTGCTTCTCTCCAGGATGTCTGCCTGTGAAGTCCTACCTCCTTTGCAAGGTCTTGGGGGTTTTCAGAGGACATCTTTGGTCTTTCATCCAGTTTTTCTAGTTGTTCTCAATAAGAGTACTGGTTTGGTGCAAGACATTCTATCACAGACAAAGCTGATATAGCAAAGTATTATCCTTTTGTTTTCAATGTTTATTATTTACCTTCAATTTGAAGCAAACTATGTGATGATTTATTCTCATGCCCAATTAAGTGGTTTGGGGAAATATTGCTTATATTAAAGTTAGCACGTTAGGAAATTTGGTTTCAACATATTTGAGAATTTAAGAGTAGTTACAAAGTTTGTTTATCATTCTTCAGCTTCTACTTCCAAGTGCTGGCTTGTCACTTTCACACAACCAAAGTGTGCAGTATAAACTGAGTTCCAATCTCACCATATGGCAGGTGTTCACTCCTCTCAAAACACACGTGCACCCATGTATATTTTTCAAGTCAAAATATACTATAATATAAAAAATGTCTGATTTTCTTGTATGATGTTAAAGTTTAGAAATGTTGGCAAGTTATTATCTTAATTTTTAAAGAAAGTGAAAATATGTTGAAGGTTGTATATAGCACTGGAGATATGTTGTCTTCATCCTCTCCTTCTATAGCCCAAAAAAAAAAAAAAAAAAAAAAATGGTACAACAGGTAATGATTTACATTTTCTCCTCAGCACAATATGGACTGTGTGTTCTGTAAGGCACACTGATTATGTATTTATTGGATGTAGCTCTACATACTGCTGTATAACAAGCAGGAGTTTTGTGCTGAATCCTTAAGCATCATGTGCATAATAAGATTTTATTGCAGAAATCCCTGTATTCACAACACAAAGTATTATTTTATTATAATGTTCAACTTAAATTTAATTTGATGAGAAGCTGCTTTTCCCACTTAGCTTGATTTCAAATCTATTTCAGTTTATCTTGAATAGGATACGTGCAGAAATTGTTCTTTTTTAAATAGTGAAATGATTTTTCTTGTTATGCAGGATGTCTGATTCTTTTTCAATTTTTATTTGAAAGACCTTGGAATACCTCTTTAGAACACCAGTTATTGCTTAATTACTTAATATTATTGCTTACTCACAAACTATTGTTGAAAGATGTAATGAAAGGCTTACATATATTTAGCAAAAAATTAAAAGTGTAAGGGGAACTCATATGTACTGGCTGAAATGTCATCACAGTTATCTCTTGGTTACTTAAATTATAGGCATAGACAGGACACTGGTAATTGATTTTATGTACAATTGTATTTGTTTATTAAAACAACTACTGAGCACCCGTCAGGTGGAAGGGTACTTGCTGGTCTAAAAATAATGTATATGAAGAAAAATCATGTGTTTATTTGAGCTTACTACATTCTAAAACTTCAAACTATAGAAAATAATACAAAGTATTTCAGTGCTTTTTCTTTTCTTTCTTCTGTTTTCATCAATAATGATCTTATTGATTATTATTACTTAATAATGCCAATCATACTGTTATTTTTATACAGGTGGCTTTTAATTCTAATGGCAGTCTGGAAATAATATACAAGGCAGAAAAATCTCTGAGCTTTCAAAAATTAATTAGCCTAATATGCGTGCCTTTGTCCTTCTGACTGTACAAGTAATAGCTTAGCCCTATGCACTCTTCAAATTGTGTTCTATTAAATCTTTTATAGATAATTTGTAATGAAAGAGATAGGAATGTGATTTTGTTGCATTAAAGTCTTATTTGTGGTATATCACATAAATTTAAGAACTGGTCCCAAATTCACACAGATATCAGAACTTTTAATAGTTAATACATATATATTCAAAAGGTGTAGCACTGGGGGAGTGATGCCAGCAAGAAGGCAGAATAGGAAGCTTTGGACCCTCCTTCCTCCTATGGGCCTACTATTCCACAAAAATGTGGGGAAAAATATTTTTTTGCATAAAATCTAGAATCTATTTAGGGGATTATACAACTGGGGGGAATAAAACTGGCTCTGTCAAAGTTTGTAGGAAAATTAAATACATCGTCTTGCCATATTTCCAACCCCTGACACAGTGCAATACAATTGAAGGGGAACCCCTGGCCTCCAGTGTCCTTGTGGCGATAATAAGTGTTGTTGGATCACACATCTAATGGTCAAACTTTTCTGCAGTCTTCTCAAAACACTAGCATCCATGTGACCCAATTTAGGGCAATGATGAGACAGTATGCTCTATATTTCTAAGTATCACTGGGAAAAAAGACAAAGTTTTGAAGCATGAAAGCAGTTTTTAGGGTCTCTCCTTCTGGCTTAGCATATAGTGAGTGGGAATAAAACAAAATAGATTTCCATTTCTTTCTATGGTGGAAAAAATTAGACCACATATCAAGCACTCCAAATTTCTGGATATACCCAATGAAGAGGTTTTTATCTAGCTTGTCTTGGAGCACTAATGAGACACAGTGTACTCTAGACTCATGGGGGCTGCTAAGAATATGTGTAGTGTGTCATACCGACACAAAAAGTTTGAAAGGCCCTGTGAATCTCTGAGTGGGCTGATTGGTGAAGACATTCTGTATGAGGCTACTGTATAAAGACTAAGAGAGATGGTTATATTTTTCTAAAAAAAAAAAAATAAGTATAGATTCAGCACAAAGAGCAAATACAAATGAAGGAATAGAGACAAATGCCCCCACCAAAAAAAGAGACCAAAATAAATCTTCAGAAACTGAATCTATAGAAATGGAAATATATGATTTACCTGACAAATTATGAGAAGTCAAAGAAAATAATAAGTTCTGGAGATCTACTATACAGATAGTACCTATAGTTAACAAAACTCTATGGTATACTTACAATTGGAAAGAGGCTAGACCTTATGTTTAGTGTTCCTACTAAAAGTAAAAAATGAAGAAGAAGGAGGAGGAGGAAGAGGAGGAGGAAACTCCACAGAACTAAAATAAATAATAAAAAGGGGAATAAGAGAAAACTTTAATAGGTGAAATCACTGTGATTGATGGTAGTGATAGTTTTATGGTTATATGTTTATCCACGAATTCATTTAGATGTATACATTAAATATGTATAACTTTCACTTTTTAGTAGCTCAAAAAAAGTGGTTAAAAATTTAGTATTGGTAACATTGTAGTAACTATGCTCACTCCATCCTATGGACATATTATTGTATTTACTTCATCCAATCACCCTGTGAAATAGAGATTCAATCTCTTTTACAGATAAAGAAAATGAGGCATACTGTCCGCATTGGTAAGAGTGGTAACGTGCACTCAGGCAGTTTTATTCCTGAGACTGATATAAACAATTTCTCATGCTGCTACATATGCTAGAGATTAATTAGGTCTTTATTGTGGCTAAAATTCCAAGAAGGTAAAGAGGTACATAATTTCAAAAAGAAGACAAGGTCATGATTTCAGCCAGATTCTGAAACTACCTAGCTATTCACTGACTGATTGCTTTTGTCTGAATTGAGGAAGATTTCCCAATCAACAGGCTGAGTTGAGAAATCATAAAAGAAATCCAGAAAGTCTTTCCCTGCCTGTCATAATTCATCTTGCCTTCTCCAAGAGAAACCTTAGATAAGGAAATTTGATCCCTGCATAAAGTAAGTCTTTATGACCTGTCTCCCCACCTGCTGACGTCTAGGATAAAGAAAATAGTTTTTGGAATTCACTATTGACCACAAGCTCTTTTTCATCACCCTGGAAAAGCGAAATAGAGAAAAGTTCACTAAAACAGAAGCCAGAATTTGGTTTCAAATGCTAGAATGGCTATAAAATGTAATCACATCACTCAATTTTCTCATATAGAAAATGTACATATTTATAGCTAGTTTTCTAATTTTTTGTGAAGATTAAATATATTAAAAGGTATGTGCTCAACACTGTTAGAAATACAGTTTTATTTCCCTTATCCTCCCTCAATTCCAAAATCTCTTTACTTTTCCCTTGTGTTCTAGATTCAGAGCTGCCACTAATTATGATCATTTTTTGTCATAGCACATTTTAAACAAATTCTATGACCTCTTTATGTTTTC
The DNA here is from genome assembly GCA_963574355.1 of Loris lydekkerianus. Classification (NCBI taxonomy): domain Eukaryota; kingdom Metazoa; phylum Chordata; class Mammalia; order Primates; family Lorisidae; genus Loris; species Loris lydekkerianus. Next base: position 16,024 of record CAUYPK010171070.1, read on the forward strand.
GTATCTATAAAGTGAGGAATAAAAATATTGACATCACCTGCCTTAAGTAGCATTTTTAAACTATGTTCCTTTCCAGAACAAAGTATGATTATGATAAAAAAATAAAAATCCCCCCTTGTCTTTTATCTCTCCTTCTATTTGAATGACTTCTTGGCTATCAAGGTTTACCCTGAAAATTAATTCCTCTTAAAAAATTCTGTTCTCCCCCACAGTCCTCCACTCAACTAGATCAATTGTCATGCCTTCCTCATTAATCATGTTCTTTGTCTTCCATGACATTTGTTTCCATTTCAACTTCATCCTTATTTGTATAATCACGTGTCTAAAGTCTATTACTTTAAAAGGTTATAAGTCTTGTTCATCACTGTAGCCCTAGTCCCAGGTGCAGACTTGGAACATTCAGTTTGCTCAGCACACATGTATTCAGTGAAGAAAGAAAGACATATTTACAAATGATAAAACTAAAACCTAGAGAGATAAGCAATGCACCTAAGCTGAAAGGTATACCAAGTGGCAAAGACAACACAGTTCTTGCACCTAAGTTCACCTGATTCCAAGGATCCTAGTAAATATATATATTTACTTGTAAGAATAATTAATTTGAAAAGTTTAATGTAATTGAGAAAAGGAGAGCGAGAGAGAGGGAGAAAGAGACACCTTGTACTCTTACAAAAGTGAAGCTGTGACTGCATGACTGTATCAGTTGAGAATTTCACTATGAATCAGATAAATGGCAGTTATAGCAACTGCTACATGCAACTTATCTCTCTGCAGAAATATTATGGAACCATTTCAGATCAAGTGTCAGGTACTCAAAGCCAAATACAGTAGGACCTCTATAAGCTGGCCACTCAAAGGCCGATAACACACTGGTTAACATGTAGAGGTGGTCAACATGAGGAGGTTGTGCTGCTGTACTGATACATACATGCACTTTACTTTCTTGTATAGGTTTTATTAGAGAATACCACACAAAATCAAAACACACTAAAATCATACATATAGTACCCTCCAAAATCAATACAGACTGTCTTCTCATGGTTAAACCATTCTTTCTGAAAAAAAAAAAAAAAAGTTAATCTTAGTCTGTTTCTTATTCTTATTACAAATGGACATGAAGAAAGCAGCACACCTGGGTACTTTTACACGGCAAATGACTTTGCCTGTATTATCAGATGCCTGACATCCTCTTAGAGTCTGTAATTTCTATGCCATCCTCACTTCTTTCTCTTCATTAGCTGTTTCATGAAGTTTTACACTGGTCTGCACTTAGGTCAATGTGTTTTAGGAATGACCCACTGCAGAAGCTAAGCTTGGTAGTGCATTTTAAATGTTTTGATGATGACTTGATCAAGAGGCTGGATTTTTGAGGTCATTTTTGAAGGCAGAAATTTCAGTTGTCACATTTGTGAGATGATCTGCTTGTGGATGGCCAGAGCAGTTGTCCACATTCATTGCAATTGACTTTTTATTCTTCTTCATTTCTTGATACCCCGTACCCACTCCTCAAATAGGCCATCAGACATCTATGCACATTTGTTTGATCTTCCAATGACAGGGACATCTTCAAGTGTTTGAATACACATGGCTTTGCCAATTTATGGATCACTGAGAACTTTAGCTTCTCTCTGGTTGGGAAAGCACAAAGCAGAACTGTGAAGTGTTCTTGGAAAGTTCCTGCTCTTACCTTGATCACCCTTCACAACGAGGGTCCTGTCAGACATGACCTTGACAAAGAGTCTGCATCACTCATGAGCACTGAGGATGTTATCTTTGAAGTCTCTGGCAAAGTCTGGGAACTTTTTGATGAATTTTTTCACAACTTCTATTTCAACTTTATTGGATTCACCAAACAAGACTTTTTTGGGAGATCACGTGTCACCATTTAAATTTCTCAAGCCAACCACTTGAAGGTTAGAAATCTGCCACATTCTTGTGTGAAGTTTCTAGCAACTTCTTGAATCATCAGCCCCGAGATACAGGTGCTAACTTGTTTGTTTTAACTAGATTAATGTGGCTTCATTGGCTTCATCAGGGGAAGTTTTTCTCCTTTTCTGCTGTATATCTCCACTTTGCTTACCATGTCTCCCCAAGTTCACATGTTTACTTTTCTGGATGTTGCTGTGTGTGGTTTTGCAAAGAGGAAAATGAGTTTTTTTATTTATTTTTCTATTTCAGAATATTATGAGGATACAAATGTTTTAGTGGCATTTATAAATTTATAAAATAAATTAGTTTTGAATAGTTCAGTTCACCATCTGTGCACATAGAAGTTGATCAGTTAGTTACAATTTAATAGTGAGCACATGTGGCATTTGTTTTTTCATTTGTATGATACTTCACTTAGAAAAACAGTTTCCTGGGTGGTGCCTGTGGCTCAAGGAGTAGGGCTCTGGCCCCATATATGGGAGGTGGTGGGTTCAAACCCAGTCCTAGCTTAAAACTGTAACACAACAAAAAAGAACAGTTTCCAGTCTCATCAGGGTTAATGCAAGAGGGTGAAGAAGAAAAATAGAGTTTTTCGTTTCTACATTCTTTACAATTTTGTAGTGTTGTTTTTGAAATTATAAAGATTAGTTTATTTCCTAAACAATACATTTCTATAAAAATGTGAAGAGCAGATTGTAAGAAAATGCAAATGAATCACTGTGTAGATTATATAAAAAGATAAAAATAAGTATCTATAAATGACATGTTGAACCATACTTAAGAAAAATAAAAATTTTGTTTCTATTTTCAGAAGGAAAACATCTAATTGTTTCCCTAATGTTTTTGCTTTAAAATGGTCAACTTTCAAAAATGTAAGCCTCTAGTATCCAATTATATAATTAAAATATAACTCATTGATATTTTTACCACACTAAAATATGAAATAAAATGATGTTTTATGGAGAACTGAGTCCAGGAAAATTTACGTTAAATTTGAAAGCATTCATTTTTTGGCAGTGAAATGATTAGATTCTATTTGAAATGATAGTAATTCATTTTGGGGCCTTGGCCTTTTATCAAATATGAAAAAGTATATTTAAAATTTAAATAGCAATCATAATTTCAATATCACAGTTATTAAAAATCTACATAACTGTGCCCTAAGAATTTTATGATTCAAAATGTGTACTAACATTGAGTGTATTCACATAATTGAAATACATTGATCAGAATGTAATATCTACTCTTTTTAGGACATAAAATTGTATTTCAGAGTGACAAAGCAGGAAGGAATATTTTCTTTGTTATTACTAATACGAATGAAGCTTTCACAGTGGAGGTGATCATTGAATAGATGCATTTGTTGGGGGAAGTGGTTTTTAAAAGACTGCTTACAATCGGCATCACAAAATTTGACCCAGTGCCTAGCTATAGCATAGAAAACTGTCAATAAACAGTTTTCATTCCATTAGGAGCAAAAGTCCTCATTTTGGTTAATTGCATTACCGAGTATTTTATTACACAAGCCGCAAGTACAGATTTCATCTCTACTTTCCATCCTCTGCAAAACCAGTTGTTCGCCAAATCCACCACTGTCATTTGCTCAGTGCAGGTATCTGTCCTGGTGGGATATTTGTTTGTTTTGCATGTCTTTTGATGTGTGTGTATATGAGGGTGGGGGATATATGGAGGAAATTCGTCATAATTGAACATAGGCTCTATGGCAGGCTTAATACTGTCCCAAAAAGTATTGGGTCCTTTTTCCCAGAACCTGTGTTATGTTGAGCTTATTAATATGAAGAATTCTTACAAAACTGAGACATGTTAAGATACCATTTTAGAAGTTAGCCTTATCTTAAGCATTTTATCAAATATTCTATTTTCATGAAAGAGGATTTTCCATGATTTCACAGGAAATGCCTCTTTTTTCAAAGGTGAATTTACAAAAGTACCTTTCCTTGACACATGTTATAAAATAAAAAAAATTGTTTTTAGGCATCTCATTAATCCTTGTTCTCTCTGACATAAGAGGTGGTTATTATCCGCATTTTACAGACGGAGGAAGAGGCAGGAGAGGTTAAGAGACTTGACATAGAGAACAAGCCGAAAGCCCAGAAATAGAAATGAAATCATTGAATTTATCGTTAAGTAGGTGAATATGGATTTTTCTCCTATGGATTTTTCTCCTTCTCCTTATAAATATTAGTATCGAGGATACAGAAGTTCCTAAGATCCCTTTCACCTTAATTTCATGAAATATATGTAACTATGCAAATAATAGACTTGCTTTACACCCTTATTTTAAAGACATTTTCTTTATGATTTTATTAATGCTAAATATTTTTAATAATCTCATCTTAAGAGCTGATGATTAGAATCACCATGAGATTTTGGGGGAATCTATAAATACTGTAGCATAATATTGGATGTTTTACTTTGATTAAAACAGAAGATAACTGCTTAGTACTAAAACAATGACAATTGTTTAACCTCTGCTATTTGTGAATGGAGCTGGAAGGTACAAGAAAATTGGTACAATTATGCAGTCGAACACATGGCAAAAACACAAATTTGCGTAGGTTAGATCTACATAGTTTAATTTGGCTTGTTTAAAAAAAAAAAAAAGAACAGGCCAGACATAGGAGCTAACACCTGTAATCCTAGTGCTATAGGAGGCTGAGACAGGAGGATCACTTGAACCCAAAATTTGAGGTTGCTGTGAGCTAGGCTGACACCAAGGACTCTAGCCTGGACAACAGAGTGAAGACTGTCTCAAATAAATAATAAATAAATAAATAAATCAAGGATCACTTAGCAATGAGACAAAGTTTTACAATTATAGGGTATTTCTTTTTATTAATTTATTTTTTATTTCAAATTAATATGAGGGTATAAATTTTTAGGTTACATTTTTCTCACTTCCAGAGTATAGTTCCATTTGTAAAAGAGCTCCTCACCCAGGGGGCGTGTTATACACCATCACAAAGTGCACATTAGGTGAGATCCCACCTCATGCCCATGCCCTCCCTTCTTCTGCCAATCATTCTCCCCCCTGCCTCCCTTTACCCACAGATTATATTTGTGTTTTATTGTTCTTATGAGCATGTAATTGTTTATAGATTGGTTTCATATTAGTATGGAGTACATTGGTATTTACTTTTCCATTGTTGCGATACATTATTAAGAAGAATGTATTTCAACTCCATCCAGGTAATGTAAAAGATATAAAAATCTCCTTCCTTTTTAATGGTGGAGTAGTATTCCATGGTGTACATATACCACAGTTTTTTGATCCAAAAGTAGACCTTTCATCTGATTCTGCAATCCCATTAGTAGGTATCTACTCAGAAGCACATAGATCATTTTACCACAAAGACATTTGTACCAGAATGTTTCCTGCAGCTCAATTCATAATTGCCAAGTCATGGAAATAACCTAAGTGCCCCTCAACTCATGAATGGATCAGCAAATTGTACGGTAATTCCTTCCTGAGAAGCAAAAGTAGATGATCACTTAGGTTGCAGCAGGTATCTGTCAAGAAGTTAAGAATGAGAAATCCCACTGTAGGGCCAGCATTTTTCATGTCTAGACAGATGTGAGTGTGTGAAGAATGTGAGTGGTGAGTGGTGAGACCTCACCCATTCCCTATGCAATAGGCTCTGGCTTTCAATGCAGAGAAGAGTAGCAAAGCAGTTTAAAACGATTAAGAAATGTAGGTTTATGCACCTAAAATTAATAACACTTTTATGCCCCTTTTTACTTTATATCTTGTTATGCATTATTATTAGTTGCACAACATTTATCCTATCACAGTGTATTGAATGCAAAACGTGATTAATAAACACAAATGCTCTAATTTCACTACTATAATAGATAGAACTGGGATAAGCCTCAGAGTCCTTAGTCTGACTACCAGGGTGGGTATCAGATTTGAAAGCAAATCAGAGGAAATCACTGAGACTGCAGCCAGGGGCCTCTTTAATTTCCTCTGAATAGAAGAAACATTAATCCCAGAAATTCAGTTGACATTAAGTCTTTAAGGAGGAGGATCTGTTTTGTCCCTAGTGTTCAATAATGGAAAATAGTAGTTAGACAGGGCCATATTTTTTTGTAGCAGAAAAAGAATTAGACTTAGATAGGAATCTTGGGTTAAAATCTATCACTTGCTTGTTGTTTTGCCTTAGGAAAAAAAGTTATTTTGTTATAAATATCATTTTATTTATGTGCAAAGTGGGGGTTATAATTACTGTACTTTTCATTAATTTAGACAAGGAGTGGTTAAAAGTAAGTCACATCCTTGGGCTGTAATTATTGAAGAGAATTTCAGACCAAGTGATGAGATGAACAACAAAATAAGAATTTGTTTTCAACTCACTTTTCAAACCAAATATGATTCTTCCCCTTGTTCCATCACACAGAACCCTAAATGCAGTAGAGAATGGAACGGAATTGGCAGAAGGAACAAACCTACTCTCATAAAAACAGAATATTTACACAGTATGTTAGAAGGAGGAAGCCGTTCTACAATGTAAACAAGCAAATTCCATGACCATAAACTTAAGGATTCTTTATGTCATTATTGATTCATTATCGTGTGAAAAACACATAAAGAGTATGGAAGACTTTATTTTACCTATGTCCCTTAAAATCAGACCAAGCCAACTTTTACCCCATGTGCCAAGGCAATGTTATATAAGTTAAAATATTCCAGAGTGAATTAGTCTACTTTGTGTTGCTATAACAGAATATCTGAGACTCCTGATTTATTATAAGAAATTTATTGGCTGACAGTTTTGGAAACTAGGAAGTACAAGGTCAAGGTGTCAAGAGAGGGGCTTTGATGTGCTTGCACCTAATGGGCACAGAGTAAGGGTCCATGGCACACCTCCTGGGTGAAGGGCTCACTACAACTTGGACTTTCCTAAATATGCAAACAATGTAACCTAAATTTTAATCTTAAATTTAATATTAAGATTAAAATTTAAACCTAATCTTAAGTTTAAAAAAATAGTTATCAGAAGCTGCTAAAGATACATACAACCAAAACTGATATGTGCAAATGTTAATACATCTTATTCTTAAATGTCTTGAAAGTTCTATTAGATCAAAATATCAAAAACCATTCAATAGATAACCTACCTATGTCTCTACTACATGATATTAAACTTACGCAAATTAACTTTTATGGGTTTTTAATGTTGCTTGCTCTGGTGAATAAGCAATAATATTATAGGTTCAAGTAAGTCATATATAATAAGCATTTAATATATTACTATAAGTATTTTTCATTTTCCATTATAGTAAATTTTTATTTCTACTTACAAATTTCAAACATATTTTCATATGTCAAGAATTATTAGTGACAGCTTAAGGCATATTTAATTGACTTTTTGATATAACTTAAAAATATAAATTATATGTGCATTTATAAAAATATAAAAATATGTGCATTTATATATGTATACACACACATATATATTTATATATATTTTATTTCTATGTAGGTAAGAGAATTCAAGAAAAATAAATGTATATGTACCAGGATTACAAAGATTATGTTAAAATTTAAAAGGCTTATAAAATTTAAAATATTAAATATTAAAAATATTTGAGTTGTTCAAAAATGATGGCATATAAATTACATTAATTTTTTACTATGTAAAAAATCTAAATCTTAATAAAAACAAATACTAGTGAAGAGATCAGCATTTACTTATTTTAGATGTTGAAATGCTTTTTTCTAGAATCACTTTCACATAAAAACTTGTTGCATTCTATTTTCCTTAGTTACAGAATAGATACCAGGTTCCAATCTTTAGAAATGTGTTGGTTATAGATAAATTTTCTATCCTATTTATGTTTCTTCCAAGAAAATAAGGTTTGATATGTAAGAAAAATTTGATATTTTTGATAATAAAATGTTATCAAAAGGTCTTAAACCACAAGATATTTTTGAGACACAGTTTCAGTAAAAAATAGAGGTTCTAGGAAATAAATTAAAGTTTAAGAAAACAGTCAGTGTTACCTGTAACTAAAGTATTCAACTTTGTTCCTAACTGAAATCAGGCAAAAGTCCAAATTGCCACACATAATAAATGGTTAATGATCTGGCTTAACTTTCCCCTCCAGTTTTATTGCTTGCTATTTATTTTATCCTTTATAGATTCCAAAAAAACTTTATCCCTCAGAGTTTATGAAACAAATGTTCAGATGCTCTGCCAGCATCCAAGTCTCCCTATTGACTGTTCTCTTAGCCTAGGAGTTGGGGCAGACATTAAAACCCCAGCTTCACCTGGATAACACGTTGTTGGCATTTACTGTTACTTTGGTGCAGACATAAGATGTCTTTAAGGAATTTGCCTCTACCCATCCATACTTAAGTAGGTATCCCCTCCACTCATTCCCAGAGCACATTTTCACAATTACTGTATTCTTTCTTATTCTCCCTCATGGAATAAGAGCTCCTGAGTGGCAGAGTCCCCGAAGGCGTCTTCCGTGCCCAGTATTGTACCTTACGTTGGGCACTAAATAAATCTTTGATGAATGGTGGATATTAATTCTGTTGTATGGCCCAAAAGCATTTGTCCCCAGATTCATGAATTAAACTTTCCATTCATATTCCTGATAGTTTAAGTTAAGCTAAATGGATCGTTTATGGGTACAACCACATGAAACTACTTATTAGGATAAATGCCTGTTGTGGCAAAGAACAGTTCCCTAAATCTCAGTATACACATAGCTGATTTTAGCACATGCAAATATAAACTTCCCAGCCTCCCTGTGGTTGGGTGGGGACGTGACTGAAGGGGGGAACCGGCAGCCTTTTGGATCTCTGAGTGTGGCTGTTGATTGAATCCAAATTTTATAGAACACGTCATTTTAATAAAGGGATTTGTTCTGGGAAGTTTGGGTTCAGTCTAGGGGCTACCCTCGGGCATTTGGAAGGCCACATGAGGCCCACAGGCTGCAGGTTCCCCTCCCCTCCATAGAAAAAAGCAGTCTAGCCGTATTTAATACTTATGTAGAGTCCTTCATCACCAATACCAACTTGCGATGGCTGGTGATTCAAACAAAGAATACAACTTTATGATTAGGTATGGAAATGTCCATGTGGCTTGTTACAGGGATTAGTCTTCCCTGGCTAAAACAGTTACCAGCAATTTGCACAGTTTTCTGTAAGACCCTAAGATAAAATGTTTGTAAGCAAAATGTAATACTCTGAACAATAGGATTCAGTCGGAAAGGTCTTCCCAATCCCAGGAGGTTAGGTTGCTTTATGTTGCCCTGTAACTCAGTAATATCTTAGTCACGTTTTTTCAGCCTTTTCCTTCTCTGGGCTTTATTTTGAACAGTGTTTATATGATGTAATGAGATTAATTTATTTTCTATTATTTCTAATGGAGTGTTAACCCCTTCCCATATATTTTTCCTTTAAGATATTTACATTTGCAACTCTAGGCATTGTTTTGATACCTTCCATCACTCTTCTTGCCATAATCATGCTTTCTACCACCTTTTTGAACACGTGTATTGTATTCATAATATTTTAATCTTTCCATTAATTATGTCATCTCTGTCATTTCCATGTCTATTTCAAGAGAAATATTTTTCTGTTTATAGATGTATTTGCCCTGTTTTTGTCTTTTTATCCACAAATAGATTTTACTGGCTAACAGACTCACTAATTTCATATGATTAGCTTTTTAAAAATTTTATAGTATATATATATATATATGTATACACACATGTGTATATATGTGCATGTGTGTGTATGTATACATACATTATATTTAAAACTTTAAGGGATGCAATTAAGTTACTTGAGATCAGTTTGAACACACTGAGACAATTTCAATCTCTGCTAATATAGGTCCTCACCAACCTTTACTAGGCTTAATTTGGCTTTGTACTGAGCCTTTATAATTCTACAGACTCTACTCAATATATTAGGAAGTCTGTTCAAAAGGGCTAGTAAACACAGGTACTATGCTAAACCCCATGTGCTCTCCAAAAACTGTTTGGATTGCCACTTTTTAGTGTTTCTTGCCCTGCCTTCTTATGTTTTATTCCCCACATATTGAGGTAAATAATAATTTTCCCCCTTCTGTGAGTCTGTGGAACTCTTCCCTCTGCAGCTTATTTCTGTGTCTCTTTTTTCTCCGGCATTCTGCCTGACAAATTGTAGCTGCCTTGGGCGTCCATTAAATCTGAACTGTGTCACCTAATCCAGTGAGACCAGACAGCTTTTATACATACCTGCTATCTGTGCAGCAGAGAAATTGTCTCTGGTCAGAACAGTGGGGCAATCCTCAGACTTACTTCATTTAATTCAATGTTTGTCCTTCCTTAGGTATATTTCAGTGTCTGAAAACTGTTATTTCCTATATTTGGTCAAATTTTTGGCTATTTCCTACATAATTCCTACTTGTTTACAGAAAAACAAATCTGTTTCCTGTTATTCCATCATACCTGGGAGTGACAGCCATTTTTAGCTTATTATTTGTTCAGGTTGTGAGTTGTCAGTTTTGGTTTTTTATTTTTGTAAAAACAAACAGTAAATTGTGCTCTACTATGTATCATTTCTGTTGCATATTATTTATATTCTTTTATTAAAAATACTTTTTAACAATATAAAAATACTATTAGTTCTCAGGCTTTACCGGAGTAGGTGCTGGCCACATTGGCTGCAAGCACAATTTACCCAAACTCAGATTTAGATGCAAAATTCAGGAATCATTTTCATTCTGCCCAAGTGTTTGTTTTTATATTTCTTATTGAGAAAGTATGCTGGTAATGAAATTTGTCAGCTTTTGTTTGCTTGAAAAAAATCTTTATGTCATCTTCATTTTTGAAGGATCTTTTTGCTTGATATTCAATTTTAGGCTGATCTTCCCCACCCCCCACCCCCTTTCTGTGGTTTACTGATGTTGCCCTGTACTCTTCCAGCTTGCACAGATTCTGACAAGAAGTCTATAATCAATTTTATCTTTGTCCTCTCTCATGTGTTATTTCCCCCCCAGTAATACTTTTTACTACCATTGATTTATAGTGTTTTCCTTAAAGTATATTCTGATATGACTTGCTTTATGTTTGTTTATTCAGCTTGGCTTTTATAAAAACTTTCTCTGTTTATCATTTCATTAAAAATTAAAAATCAAATTGGCCCTAACCTAATTCCCCAAACATTATTTAAGCCCTCAGTTTGCTCTCCAATGAGATGTTAGCCTATTTGCTATTGTGTCCCTGGACATGATGATTAGTTTATTTATTTTCTGTCTTTTTCTCTCTCAGGTTTCCTTTGGATGCTTTTTTCCTACACTAAGTTGGTAGCCATTCCTCTTATAGAATGCTTTGCTTCATTGTATCTTTTTCACTTGGGATAGTCAATGTTTGATGACCAGCAACTTCATCTGTGTCATTTTGATCCTCAATTACCTCTCATCATAGCTGTATTTCACTTTATATTCTTATACTACATATCAGCATATATTGTTATTTTTCAATCCTTGTCTATAAATCCCGTCTTGATTTTCTGCCCGTTTCTAATGATGGTTTTCTCTCTTGCTAATGTTTTAGACTTTTCTACTTACTGATATACCTGATAGCCTTGATCATATGCCAATTATTGCGAATTATACATTCTTGAGTGCTGGATTTTCTTGTAGTTCTTCAGAGGTCTACTGAGTTTTATTTTGGCACACAGTTACATTACTTTAGTTCATTTCTTTTTGATACTTTATCTTACAAAATTTCTTCAAGGAAAAATTTAGAGCAGATCTTACTCCAAGGTTTAGTCTGAGGATTAAGACGTGACCTTTCTGACCATGCTGCGTGGTACTCTGCACATTATGAGGTCTTTATATTCTGGCTGAAGAGAATACAAATTAGCTTTAGCTCTATGCAACTCCCATCAATTGCTTTGTCTACTGCCTTCCGGTGGTTCTGCCCTGAGCCCCTGGGAAGTCTTATCAGTGCTCCGACGCCCGAGTGGATGCTTTTGCTGCTCTCCATAGCACGTTCTTTCTTCTGGCACCTCTCTTCTTTCGTTCTCTCCTCTTCTTTAATTTTTTAGCTCTTCTCCTTTCCCCTTTCCCCTTTCCTATCTATCTATAGATCTCTTCCAATTCTGCACTCCTCCCAGAAAATCATACCCATGTAGGTCTCCACAAACAACAAGGCGTCGTCTCCATTCAGCCAGGTTATATTTGGTTTCCTTGCCTTTTAAAATTACATTGGTTTTTGAAACTAATGGTTTGAAACTTCATCTAAGTAATGAAGCTGGAAATCATAGGGATTTTATTGTTATTTCATTTTCCTCATGAACTACAGGCCTACCCTGCTTTCCTCCACTGTCTGAAAACAGCTGTTTCATGTTCCCCCTGGTTTTCTAGGAGCTTATAGTAGCCGATTGATTTCCATTGCAATTGATCCTCCACGGCCAAAGAAAATCTCTCCACTATACCCATTCACTTGGAGCTGAGGACCTTCCTTTCTACTTGATTCCGAAAAAAACCAAACAGGGATCCTAAGAGAATCTCCACATCATTCCCACATTAATCTACCTTCTAATATCTCTATTTCTTTGTCTCTCAAATTATTCATACTCACTTCTAAGGAAAAGCCCTCCATATTTACACTTGTGTTGTCCCCTATAGAATATTTATAGACATTATTCTAGCAATTCCTCCCTACTTCTATAACATTATGATATGTCTCTTGGATCAATCGCTATATTTATAGAACATTATATTATTTCACCCATCTTTTCCCATCAGCTATTGTTTCATAGCCTTGCTAACATTTCAAAATAAATATTCTTCAGAATGATGGTCCATAGCCTCTATTGTTGGCTGAGTTGTGCTCCCTGCTAAATTTATATGTCAAAATCCCAACCCCCAGTGTCTCACAATATGACTATATTTGAAGACAACCTTTAAATAAGCAATTTAGCCAGAACGAAGTGGTGGAGCCACTACCCAGCGTGCCTGGAAGGCATGGACACACCACCCTTCTGGGCCCAGAGGGCAGAGCATTGACCCAGAAAGGATTATTCTTCAAACTTAAAATCCACTTGAATTTGGGCAGTGCCTGTGGCTCAAGGAGTAGGGCGCTGGCCCCATATACCAGGGATGGTGAGTTCAACCCCAGCCCCAGCCAAAACTGCAAACAAACAAACAAACAAAAAAATCCACTTGAATCTTCCCTGATAGTTTCACACTTACTTGGGAGATATTAACCTTTCTTATTTCAAGTTGTTTTTTGTTTTCTTTCGAATGAGAATGACTTACCTATGCCCGCTCCACCATTGTATTTTAGGAATAGATAACTCATCTTATTTCTTAGTTTCACAGCTAGAGAGGAATTTTGCCTCTGGATGAATCACAGTTCTGGCATTAACCGTAGCTTATGTAAAATTCTGTATATTAAAGTGAGAATTTTGACATACAGTGAATGCTGGAATGGGCAGAGGTTTTTGCAGTTGTTAGGTTGGGTGAACGCATGTTACATTAAAGAAGAACAAGAAGTTTGGGGGGGGGGAGTGTTATAGGCTGAATTTTCTTCCTCCAGCATTGATATTTTGAAATCCTACTACTTCAGAATATGACTGAACATGGAGATGGGCTCTTTAAAGAGTTAACTAAGATAAAATGAGGTCATTCGAGTGGGATGGAGATTCCAATATGACTGGTGTCCTTTTTATTTTTAATTTAAATTTTTTTTTTTTTTTTTTTTTTTTTTGAAACAGAGTCTCATTTTGTCACACTTGGTACAGTGCCCTGGCATCATAGCTCACAGCAACCTCAAACTCTTGGGCACAAGTGATCCTCTTCTCTCAGCCTCCCAAGTAGCTGGGACTATAGGTGCCAGCGTCAACACTCGGCTATTTTTAGAGACAAGGTCTCACTCTTTCTCAGGCTGGTCTCGAACTCCTGAACTTAGGCAAAACACCAACCCCAGCCTCCAGAGTGTTGGGATTACGGGCATGAGCCATTGCATGGGCCTTGGTGTTCTTTCAAAAAAGAAAAGGACTCTGGCAGACACACAGAGGCAGGCCAGACTCCATGTACAGGCCGGGCAGAGGCCGCAGAATAAGACCAAGTCTGCTGACACCTTATATTGGAATTCTAGCTTTCAGAGCTGGAGGAAGCACATTTCTGATATTTAAGACTTCCAGTTTATGGTACTTTGTCAGGATAGCCTAAGCAAGCTAATGTAGCCTTTCTTTCTATCTTCTGTTTTTCTCTTTGCTCATTACCTTTAACACGGAATTGAATATCTTTCTCTCCTCCTTATAACACTAAAATCATTTTTATTAATGCCATCAATAAATATCATATTGTGAAATCAAAGGTTTCTGTGTCTCATTCTGCATCTTATTTGAACAGTAATCACTATTTGACAGGTAATCACTGCCCTCTCCATGATGAAGAGCTAAGTCCTTCACCAACTTTGAATCTTCATTAAAATGTCATCTTCTAAACAAGGTATGGTCATATCGTTGCTGCCCAGAAGTAGCCAATGTCCAGAGGCAGCAGGGTTTAAAGCAGAGAATGGGTTTGTTCCGCAACGTCCAGAGACAGCAGGGTTTAGAGCAGAGAATGGGTTTGTTCTGTAGAGCTCTCAGCAGGCAGATGGGAGGAATGTCTCAAATTCACCTCCTCAAGAACTAAGGCGACAGAGTTTCTCTAGGCAGGGTCTGGTACCTGACTGGTTAGACTGACTGGAACCGTCAGTCTTTAGTATGGGCCTATCGTATGCTAAAGGGTCAGCCGATCCCCTGGAATACTGTTTCCCTTCTGAAATATTTCTGGGATGTTGCCCTGGAAGCATATTTTTCTTGTCTTCTGAGGATACTGTTTCTCCAATGAGGTTAAATGGATTTTAGGGAGCAGCATGCTGCTATCACTCTGGGGAAACGGTGTAACGAGTGTGTTACAGAGGGATGCTATTTACCAGAACTAACTGAAAAACCTCACTGACAAGATGGGCCTACGATAGACAAAATATGTGAATAATGATACCAAAAGAATTGCAAATTCAGTGTAAAATGCCAGGGCATAACACTCTTGGACTAGCTGACGGGAGAAAGTAATAATTTACTGAGGTGTTTTTAGTCTATTGTACCTCACCCCTAAAAACACATTGAAGCTATGTTGAAAACTACATTACAAGTTATTGCTGCCCTGAGCTTCAATAACTTGTAAAATGCCAGCAATGCACCTACTATAAACACATTGAAAAAGCATTTTAGTACATTATTGCCTCTAGGAGTGGAGACCATGTTTATGGAATTGGGAAGTTATGACCCCATCTGTTACGTATGGCGAGCAGCTTACCCCCTGCACACAGGCAGCCATGCAACTCCAGGCACATCGCCCAGGGTGAGCTGTGCTTGGCATGGAGCATGAAATAGCAACCCTTGCTTCCTAGCTCATTTCTCTTTTTACAGTGGCTAATAAACTGCTATTAAAACAATATGTCATGTAAAATATTAACCATTCTGACTTCCCTTAGAGATCTAAGTTGTGTGTAAATGTAATATTAAAAATTCACTCAAATGTAAAGCGGCTGAAAATGAATCACATAAAAGTGAAAGGGGGAATTTTTCCTTTTTATGAATTTAAAATTTTATTCCCTCTCATTCCTGCTTCCTGATATTGCCTATGATTGAAACAACTCTTTTCTATGTGACTTAGACCCTGGCCTCTAATCTAAGGCCCTCTTAGGCCAGTGTACCCTCAGACGGGCTAGTATAATCTGAGAGAGAATTAGCAATGCAGAAACTGAGGCTCCACCTCAGAACTACCAAATCAAATGCAGCACCTCAAGGAGATCCCCAGGTGATCAACATGCAAATGAATGTTTGGGGAATCACTATCTGGGGTCAGGATAAAATAATTAACCTTTAATAGCATGGTGCAATGTGTATTTGGTATTGGTGTTTATTTTTAAAATGTTCAAATAAGTTTATGAAATGCTAGGCCAAATGATAACAAGCAGCTGTCTCTACTGCCAAATCAGCGATTTATAAGATGTTCATTCGCACTATCATTCTCTCAGAGGGGCGTAGAGTTCAATGTTTCTCCTCCCCAAGGAGTTCAGAAATATCCACTCACTCATTCAAATAAATTATTGCATGCCAACTATATACTTACTGACCCTAAGTTAATAATGAATTGACTTCAAACTTGCTTTCACAGTGATTTTTTAAAACATCATGCATATAGTATTTTGTATTTACATTATTATTTCGGTAATATATACTTCTAGATATGGTATTGAGGGGAAATGGTAGAAACATAAAATACATACAATGACATATGTGTGTGTAAGTGATTGTAAATGGGTGTGTATTTTCATAAGGGTAAAAAAAATAATTGAAGTGCAAATGCAAATGGAATACAATATAGCCATTAAAAATCAGGTAGAAAGTTCAGGAGGCGTACAGCATGATAACTATAAACAACAGTAATGATTCATGCATTTGAAGTTGCTAGGATAATAGATTTTGAATGTTCTTATCACAAAAATATTTTACCCATGTTAGGTGATATGTATGTCAATTAGTTTGATTTAATGTTTTTACAATGCTTATATACCGTCTATCAAAACATCACATTATATACTATACATGTGCATAATTTTATTTGTCTGTTCTACCTTAAAGGAGCTGTGAAAATAATAAAGTTGGCATTTATGTTCTGATGTACAAGGATGCTCGTGATATATGAAGTGAGTAAAAAAGAAATTGTGACAATTATATATACACATAGTATAAATTCACTGGTATAGAACACATATACCATATGTATACCATATAATATATATGACAACATATGTGGTATCCATATGTTCACAAATACATAATTATAAATGAGCATGAAAAAGAATAAAAAACCAGTGGTCATTCTAAAGAGTGCAATTAAATACATAAAATAAAAAATTTCATTTCATAAAATTTCCCAGCAATAGCACTACAGTAATATCTACTTTGTGGAGTTGTAAGACGTTTTCAAATATCAAAAACACTTTTTTCTTATTTTTTTTTAACCCAGACGACACTATCTCTATCATTAAGTGAGTAATTTTACTTTTCGTTTCTCATCTTTTAGATGCCTTTTTTTTTTTTTGCCTTTTTGCTAGGAGCTATTTCCATTAAAAAATGAAAAAAGTAGGTAGAACATGAAATCATTTGCCTTTTGATAACAGCTCTGGCAAATTTGGCAGAAAAAAACACTACACAGACAAAACAGGGTTTCAGAATTCTTTGTATACATAAATAATCTAACCTTCCTGAAGTTAAAAATTAACACCATAGACTTGTGTAAATCATTAGTTTATCAGGAATTGTGCCAATAGGTGTTACCTCCCTACCTCCCATCAGTCTCTTGAGAAGAAAATGAGGTTCCCAGCCTTTGGAATCGTCCTGCTGCCATCCTGTTGCTCTGGCACCCCCTGGTGGTGTAAAATTGCACAGATTAAGAGACTTGAAGAGTCATCCACCAGGAATCTGTTGTCTAGAAGATAAATGTGTGTCATTTTTCAGGGAACTTCTATCATTGGAGCACTACGGGATGAAACTACATTTCGGCTGCATTGATTTAGTGCTGTGGCCCTCTGATAAAGGCACTCTTGGGCCCTCTATGGTGCAAGCTTCTCTGTGCTTCCTGTGGGTTTTTAATATTTTGTAAAGCAGCAGTGCACAGTCAAGTTCAATATCCAGAGATGTAACAGATAAGGTCACAGAGAAAAATCTGAAATACAAGACTCTAAGGATTAGACACATAGCTGTATGAGTTTGTGTGTATTTTTGGTTCACATTTGAAATTTTTGCTCTACATTTTGTGGAGTAATCACACTGTCCCCAGATGAGGCTCTTAAAGGCAGAATTATTGAATTGCAACAAGTACAGACTTTGGAGTTAGACAAATCCAACTTCTTCCTAACCTCACATCCTTATTGCATATATCTTGAAATTGCCGTCTATAAAATGCACATGATTTAATCCATGCCTTTCAGATAATTAAAAGACAATACATGTAGAACAAAGCACTTTGCATACATTAAGCACTTAATAAATTAGGGACATGCATAGGTTTTCCTTAAGATGCAAGCAAAATGACATTTTTCTGAGTCTTTTAGTTTTAATACTGTAACACTACAGCTATCTCTCTTCTATTACCTGAAAATCGAACTATATTAATAGTAAAACATACAGTAGACATTTCTTCAAGATACATGATGGGCATCCTGCCAACTTTTAGTTACTAAAATTATCAATGTCCTGAAAAAAGAGAATGTATTGTGATAATAGAATAACCTCCTTTATCATCTCTCTAAAAGAGATCCTCGTAAATGCCACATTTTATCCTAATCTGTTGGGTGAAGAGGGTTAGAAATAGCTTTAAAAATCTCTTAGCTTGAGCCATGTTTGACGATTATGTTTCTAGTTTGTCATTTGTCATTCAAGTAGGTCAGGGAAGGGAACACTCCTCTCCCAAGAGTCAGGCATGTGGTTTGACGTTGCAAAGCTCAAGTAATTGGAGTCACAAAAGTACTGAGTCAGCCCAAGTGGCAGACAGAGAGTCTCGGAGCCCTGCTCCCAACAGCCAGCAGGGTTTGGCCATCTGTTGTGATTATACTGACATCTGCAACCTCTTCCCTGCAGGAGAACACCTGAGCGGTCCATTCTGAGTGGACCAGCTGCATCAGACTCCCTCTGCAGAATCTTCTGAGAGAGGATCCAGGATGATCTAAGTGCAGTTTTCACTTTCTTGTCAGAAGTCAAGGCCTTTTTCTTTTCAAATACCTCTGTCCAGGCTAATACAAGGTTTTCTCCAAAACTAAATTGGGTGTGTCTGAATGGAAATCAGTTCTCTGGACCGAAACACTGTTTTATAGAAAGATCTGAGAGCATCTTTCTTTTTCCTACCACAATTTCTTCTTCAAACTATGAAAGACACAAACTATGAGAAATCTGTTGTGTAATCAACAAAACAGGTAATTTCTAATGGAAATATTTTTGGAGTGCTAAACTGTACAATTATTCTAAGCAGTAGTCAGAAATGAAATACAGTATGTGAGAAAAGCTTTAAATCATTAAATATTGATACCCTTGTTATTGTTTAATATTGGATGATATGGGATAATTATCTGAAAACCCAGAAAAGAGAATCAAGAAATGAAAATCCCTTCCTTTCCAATAAATACTTTGTTTTGTTACAAGGAACTTTGAATCCCCCATGGTGCCAATTTTTATGGTAGTGCTAATCCCCATACATAAAAGTCCAAGTGAGTGTGTGTGAATGTGAATACACATTTAAACTTTGTGTGATTAACCCTAAGACAATTGGTTTGCACTAAATTTATCGTTTTCCTCAAAAACACAAGCATGTGGTACACTTATTTTAGACTACAATTAATTAACACTTATAAACAGCCCTAAGTACTCAAACCAAAGGTTAGATTCAATGATGGAAAATATTTAAAATGAAAGACCATGATTAAAAGTTTATTTTTATAGATCATGTACAGCCACATAAAATATTTAAAAATATGTATTTTCAAAATATCTTATGGAAAAATAAAAAAAGTTCCAATTCTCAAAGTTGATACTTCAAATTTCAAGATACTCTATGGTATGGTTCCTTTCACAGTAAAATTAAGGTATTTAATAATACTAGTGTGTGGCAATTAAAAAACACTTCTGATTACATTACTGATAAAATCTGTAAATGATATTTTTATTAAAGAGGGACAATGATGGCTACTACTTATGATTTTTAAGCTCTTCTGTTATATCTTAGCATAAGGACAATTCTAGTATTTTTTGGTAGGACAATTCTAGTAGTTTCTTAAGAGTCTCTGGCCCAAAGGGCCAGAGCAGAATTGGTTCTCTATTATGCCAAAGTCTCAGTGTTAATAGGATGTTTCCTACTTTTAGAGTCAGTAAATGCCTAAATTAGGCAACTACAATGCCTAATTTTTTTTAAGACAGGATCTCACTTTATCACCCATGTTGGAGTGCAGTGGCACGATCACAGCTCACTGCAGTCCCCAATTCCTCAGCTTAAGGAATTCTCCTACCATAGCCTCCCACATGGTTGAGACTAAAGGTGTAGTCCCAGTCTACAGGGGTACCACACCAGCTAATTTTTAATTTTTTTTTTTTTTTTAAACAGTCTCACTATGTTGCCCTCAGTAGAGTGCTGTGGCATCACAGCTCACAGCTACCTCGAACTCTTGGGCTTAAGCGATTCTTTTGCCTCAGCATCTTGAGTAGCTGGGACTATAGATGCTCACTACAACGCCTATTTTTTTTTTTTTTTTTTCGCCTGACTATTTTTTGGTTGCAGTTATAATGCAGTTGTTTAACTGGCCCAGGCTGGGTTCCAACCCACCAGCCTTGGTGTATGCGGCTGGTGCCATAACCACTGAGCTATGGGCACCACCCTGATTTTTAAAAAAATTTTATAGAGTGTTGCCCAGGCTAGCTTTGAACTCTTGGGCTCAAATCATCTTCACACCTCAGCATCACAAAGTGCTGGGATAACAGGCGTGAGCCATCATGCTCAACTGAAATCTTTAGTAAGCCATCTCTTGGTCTCAAGAGTAGTCCCATCTCAATGAAGCCAAAAATGCATGCCCAGAAAGGTCAGCCACTATATTGTTGTTTTAAAACAATAGTCTGGATATCTTAGATAGAGGGCGTTATTTACATATGTACCTTGATCACTAGAAGATGTGCATCATTTACGTGTGGGTGGGAATAGAAGGGCAGACCTGAATTTGCCTCAGGTACAGGTTATAGGTTGACTTTAAAGTTAGGACCAGGCTGGGTAACGCGTGGAGTACTAGAGTTCTTTGTATGCTTTTTAAAACTAAATTAAACATAATCTCTAATGCAGAGAAATAAAAAAATATCATTCGTTGATAGGCTAAGTACCAGAAAATATATATTTTGAATATCATGAGTTGATCTTTTCTTTTAGTTTCAGGCAGGCTTGGAATGAAGACACGGTTTGGCCAACAAAGTTATTCCAGGGACTACTTCATACCACTGCCAATACAGCCACTTCTATGACTTCCACTAATACACTATTAAAAATAATTTGCACATTTCAGGTGCCTCTAATGGGACAGATACTGTGATAAGCTAACACACATCGTCTCTGTTGTATTCTGTGACATCACTGAGAATTGCAAATATATGAAAACAACGACTTGCAGAGGAGTTGGCCCTAAGTCTGTCTCCAGAGCCTCTATGACTTTACAAAGCTAAACTATTTATCAATTTATACAAGTTGAAAATAGTATTACATGTAGTGTGCTTTCCCCTTTCTTATAAAAATGAATTATCTAGCCTTAGGAAGCCAGCTGGATACTATGTCAGGGCCTCTGCTCCACATACATACCTCCTTCCGTGTATCCGTACACTGAGTGATGAGAGCCTGAGTGCACCCCACCCTGCAAAGCCTCCCCTTGTAGCTTACACCTGAATGTTCTAAGCTTCCATAGAAGCACATAGAAGGCGCATTCCATGTGCCTGAGGAAAGCTTCCATTATGGTTATGCTTGCAATGTAGCTACGATTTTGCATTGTAATTATTTACGTTCCTGTCTTTATACTAAAATGAGTATGATCCACGCTTTTGTGTTCCCAGTCTTAATACACTGACTGGGAACAAATAGGAGTTAAAGAAATAATTACTGAAAGGATTCCTGTGTTTCCTTGTGAAGGGGATGTGGGCTGCACCCTGCAATTCTAGTCAGGAAAGGATGGCTGACATTGGAAAGAGTTGCTTTCGGTGGTCTATTAATACTGTGTGGTTGTTCAGCATTTCTCACTCAATACATTTTGTCTTACACATATATAACTTCATCTAATCTAGACATGACACAATTTGCTTCCTCTTATATAACTCCTTTAAATTTCTACATTTAAGGTCAAGCATAATGGTTCGCACTAATAATCCTAGCACTCTGGGAGGCCGAGGTGGGAAGATTGCTTGAGCTCAGGAGTTGGAGACAAGCCTGAGCAAGAGAAACTTCCCATCGCTACTAAAAATAGAAAAATTAGTCAAGTGTTGTGGCAGGTGCCTATAGGCCCAGCTACTGGGGAGGCAGGTGCAGGGGGGTTATTTGAGCGCAGGAGTTTGAGCTTGAAGCTGTTGCATTCTTGCCTGGGCAAAAGTGAGAGTCTGTCTCAAAAAATAAAATAGCAAAAACCCCCAAGACCAGAAAAAAAAAAATTCACCACTTTTATAATTTAGTGCAGATTACAGAGATAAGATTTGAACCTTGGAAGTCACTGTCTATGTTGGTCAGATTTGGCTGATAAGAGTTCAGCAGAAAAGAGAATGAAATTGAGGTGTCTAAAGGTTTCACAGTTTATTCAAATGGTGAAATCAGTGTGTGTGTGTGTGTGTGTGTGTGTGTGTGTGTGAGACAGAGGGATGGAGGTGCTTATATAGCAGCAGTAATTTTAGCACATCTAGAGCTATGTGGATGGAGCAGTGGAACTTTCCAGAAATAGCCTTCAACGTTGATATGTCTTACAATGGTGGGCAAAGGTAATGTCGCCAGTAAAGAAAAGTATCTGGAAAAATATGTAATTGGATTATAAAGTGAAGGCCAACGAATTTCTGAAGTGATTAACAGGTACCAGAGTAGAAGTGTGACCTCCTCATTCCCTACACAGTGAAGTATTTCTAAGGTTGTTTAAAACACAATTAATTCTAAGCCATATACATTATAGTAGACGTAGATATTATCAATTGAAAAGAACATAGCAGAATCCTTCCAATTGTATCAAGAAGTGCTCTCAGGATTTGGGAAGGCAGCAACCAGGAAAGAAATCAAGCCAGTTAGTTCATGTAACATGACGTCACCCCTCAGCTCCACCAGCACCTACACTTTTATCTGTTTTATTGATTGGACCTTTACATGAGACTTTGAAGAAAAAAATACTGTTCTCAAAACAAAACAAAACAAATCATATTTTAAAATACGTTCTTCTGTGGAAGAGCCTGAGAAACGGAACAGGTGAGGGGGGAGCAATCCAGAGACGAGACGGTGGAGGAAGTCGCTACCCCCTGTGCCCAGGCAAGGAGGACAAAGGAGCAGGAAGAACCTAGAACCCAGCTGATCGTCCTCTGCGTCTCTCTACTGCCTTCCCTATAAAGCACATTGTCAGACTGACCCTTTTAAAAAGATTTTGAGAAAAATAATAAATTCATCTAGGTCCCCCCCTTGCCCCTGGCCCTGTCACTGTGGTGAGGAGTAGGGCATCCCGATAACAAAAGCTTGGGTGACATGCCATGAGCCGACTCACAGGACCGGGAGTGGATGGTGTCAGAGATTAAGAATATGGAGTCAACTCTAACAAAACCCCAAGATCGGAGGCTCTTGATGAAATAGAAGTGGAGGAGGAGAGTAGTGCTCCGAAGGAAAAGGTAAAACATTTTATTCCCGTCAGAAATATTCCTATTCAGTACACAACCCATAAATTCCCCGAGACGTACATTTCGCTTGTAGTATACTAAGTGCAACTTCATCTTCTCACAAGACATACTGAAGTGAGATACTGAACTAGGGATGACCTTCAGACCCTCACATTCACACGTGTTTCAGAAGTAAGCATTATAAACCTTAGTTATGTAAATCTAACTAAATCTGGTGACCCAGACCTGTATGTTGAGACTATAGTTTAAATCTGATATTCTAGAGCAGTATAATAGCAAATCCAAGTCTTTCCCCAGCAAGATCAGCATTACCCAGTGTTTTAATGACGTGGCAATGAAAAGATTCAGAGCTCACATGTGGAGGAGGCAGGGCGGAGAGGCAGCAGCAGCAGACCCCCTGGCTTATTGCCGGCTTCAGCAAACAGCAGCAGCAATTGCCAAATTAGAGGAAGGGCAGGAAAAGCAAAGATC
Source organism: Loris lydekkerianus (assembly GCA_963574355.1). Taxonomy (NCBI): domain Eukaryota; kingdom Metazoa; phylum Chordata; class Mammalia; order Primates; family Lorisidae; genus Loris; species Loris lydekkerianus. Next base: position 39,887 of record CAUYPK010171070.1, read on the forward strand.
TGAGGGTACAGAGGATTACCCTCATGTCAGCACTTGTTTAGAAGGAGCCACACTGACAGGCTGGGCAGAGGGGAAAAAGAGAGACACCCCCGGATCCCCACTAGGAGCCTGTTTTTCAGCTAAATAAGCAGCTATGTGTTTATGTAATACGTGTTGACAATTCACTGGATAGGTACTGCAAAGCATCACTATTGCTAAATTAAACTTTTACCCCTGAAAAATATCCATTTCTGGTGTTTTGAAATTATGGCTTTTAATACTGCAGAGTGCATATTCTTCTGTAGTAATAGGATTAGAAATGAAAAGAAGCTTTGAAAAGTGATTAGAAACCAATGCTCCTCTATTACGGGGAAAATGAGCGTACAGTTTACTAACAGCTTTTCATCACCTGTCAGGTGTAAACATCACAATCACGATCCTTCCTGACAGAGAGAATCTGCTTACTGAGCACAATGCTGTAGTTCTGAGAGTTTTTTATTTTTTCCTAAATTTTGTTTCAGAGGAATATAAAAATAGTCAGGCAGTACAATGATATAGCAATGAGAAATAATGAAAGAGGGGAAAAAGCATTAGTTCAATGAGCAGGGAAGTGTTGGAACGCTGTTAAGCATGATTAGATTCGAAACCTGTGGAAGGTCAATGGAGCAAATAGAGCAAAGTTGTAGGAAAAGACATAGATTTTAATATTACACAAACCTTTTTCTTTTCATAGGAAGGAATGAAATGTATGATGTTAAAGGAAGAGAGGAAGAGGACTTGATTACTAGGCAAATAATTTTATTTTATTCACAATGATTTCAAAAATAAAAGATATCTTCCAAAAATGATATTGAATTAGCCATCACTATCTATCCATGGTGTACAATATTTTAAATGAGTAATGATTTCTCCATATTGTGTAAGCCACTGCCTATAGGCATTAAACTTACAATGACACTGCAGAAAAATGTGTTTAAATACAAAGCCATCCGCTTGGAGCTTCCCTAGTGTACTTTTCTGAATCTGTTAATGAACACTGAAACGTTGGATTCTTCTTAATACTTAATGTTCATTGATGTCATTTCATGCACATGAGTTATGCTAGAGAAGGAATTTCATTCCCAGTTTGGAAAATAGGTCACTGACATCAAACCCAATAGACACTGGTAATTGAAAACAGGTATGTAAATTTCCTGACATCTGTCTTTGGTCATAATCCACGACACATCAGGTCAGATTTGAGTTTGTTCTCTGAATTTGCCTGATAGTCAGTCAACTATAGAAATAATACAGATTTATAGGAAAAGCTTCAAATGTAAGAAAGCCACACTCTTCTTGTTTTTCTCCAGATATAGCTGGGGTCTTATTTGTGTTTAGTCCATATATTCGAAGCAGTATTTGCCCATATCAGTAATCACTGGTATGCTATAATTCTAATTTTTGACCAAATAAAATAACAATTTTTAGTCATTTCATCTGTCATCTAAACATTCGCTTTAAATGTCAGGAGGAATTCTCTTAAAGCCCTTTCTTAAGAAAAAAGATAGCCCAAGTCAGGAAATATTCCTGGTCCTGTTTCTTGTTTTTTCTTTGTATTTATTTTGTTCTACTACTTCTACCAAAGATATTCTAATTTTCTTGATTAAAATGATGACTTAAAATGTAATCCATCAGAATAAAACTTTCATCAATCTTCATGAGCTTTGGAATGTTTGACTTTATTTATACTCATAGGATTCAAAAAAATAAACTAGACTAAACTTAAATTATAATCCCATAAATGATTTCCAAGAAAATGATTGCTTTTCTTAAAAAAAAAAGTAAAAAACACTTTAATTTGTCCTGTAATTTTCTTGCTGCTTTTAAAATATAAAATATACAAAAGTACAAAACATATTTAAATATAGAAAGTATTTTTAGTATTTACTCTAGAGAAAGCTTTTGCAGAATACCAAAAAATTCTGCAATTTTACTAGAAAAGCTAAATGAAAGAAACTTATACTGGTACTAAATCCAATTTATGTTCCTGTGATGTAGGAATTATTATTAATGCAAATTCAATACAGATTAATAACGTTTTTGATGGTACACTGTCAATTTTTCGAGTAATCTAATGAAATTAGTCCTTAAAGAGTATACGGCATAAAGAGTGTAAATGTAGGAAGTGAACATTTTGGCATTTCTAGCACATGCAATTTATTATTTTGAATAGAAAGGATGTTATTATGTTGACCCCTGGAAAGAATGTTATTATGTTGACCCCTGGTAGCAATTTAGATACTAAATACTAAATATCTAGATATTAGATAAACTTACTAATTTTTAATCAGGAATGTGATCACTAGTTATCTGTAAAGGAAGAAAATGACATTATTACCTAAGTGAAGTCAGAGAATAGAAGGGGTGGTTGCTATCAATCATTCTGTAAGCAGAAATCTAAGAATCGTGCAGTGTTTTTATAAAAATAACTTGCAATAAATATAATACATCATTGTATATAGAGGTATATGTCATGTCAGATGGGTGTTTTTGAAATATATATATAAGCCTATTTATATTTTCTATATATATACACACAAACACACACACAGAGTATACTCACATATCAGGTATTGCTTTAGGTGCTGAAGTTAGAGAGTGAACAAAATTTCAAAAGTCCTTGCCTTTCACGAACATGAATGGATGAGGCAGAAAGTATATATGGAACATACACAGACAAGTAGTTAGGGATTATTTAAGAAACTCCTTTAGGTCAGATTATGGTATTAGTGTGGTGTACTGAGTGTCCTGGAGAATACATGGGTGTAATCATGAGGGGAATTTGAGGTGAAACATATATGGACAGAAATATGGATAAGATAATATAAAACATTGACTGTACTGTCGAATACAGATTTTATTTTTCAGAAATGGCCAGTATTGAACCCAGAGACAATTATAGCTTGTTGGAAATTCTTCAGTCAAAATTAACTGTGACAAAAAAAATGAAGCTTTCCATATAGTTTGTTAATTAACAGAAATATAAACTCCAACCAGACACTGTCCCCACTGCTGTTGCCACTACTCAGAGTGGGCATGATGAGGAAAGATGTCACCTGAGTGTAAAAAACCAAAAAATCTTCAGAAGATATTTTGGTGTCAGAACAGTAACGGAAATAACATACAACAACTATCAGTAATAGACACACGTACTTGGTATTGCTTTGGTGGCAAATGACATTAAAGTTAAATGAACAGTACTCAGAGTAAGATTTATTAATTCTAATATGAAATGACTATTCTTATGCTTTCTGAAGAATCTGGTCTAAATATGTGACAAATATCATACAAGATTTTAGAAAAAACAAACTCCGTTCCCAGAGTTGGGTTTTGATACAGAAGTGTGGATTCTCTGAGGTCAGAGCCCTTCTTTACACCACAGCCCAACGTGTGTGCAGTTATTCATCTGGGCCTGTGTGGCTCTATGGGATTTGGGGTAAGGGGAACTCTCACAGGTAGGCTGACGATCACACTGTGTTCTGTACCATGAGTAATAAAATCCTGGGTCTCTGAGTCAGGAATCTTGTACTTGTGCCAGTATCTATAAAGCTGCAGCAAACTAATTCATTAGCCTGCAAGGGAGGCAAAGTATCACACCCTTTACCTTTCTTGACATAGGTTTAAGAGAATGTATGAATTGGTTCATGAGAGTTACCTGATATACTACTGCAGATATATCTGCTAATCAGATCTCCGAGGGTAGGCAGGCTCCATGGCCCACACCTATGATCCTAGCACTCTGGCAGGCTGAGGAGAAAATAAACAAGACCCAGACTCTACTAAAAAAGAAAAATTAAATGGGCAATGTGGTGAACGCCTGTAGTCCTGGGGACCAGGGAGGCTGAGGCGGGACAATTGCTCAACATTACTGCCTCCCACCGGGGTGACACAATCGCCTCTGTCTCAAAGTCTGTGAATCTGAAAATTATCAAGATCTCCAAGTAATTTGTATGCACGTGTTCTTTTATAATCATAACGGTAGCACATTATTCAGCCTATCAACTATTTTTTTTTTTTTTTTTTTTTTTTTTTTTTGAGATAGGAGTTCTTTATTTCATTTTTGTTTAGGGGATTAATTCAGAATTCAGCCTTGTCCTATTCAGGTAACATGTTTGCTCTGAAGCAGGTTTCAGGATAAGAAACCTAGAATAAATGAGAAGAAGGATGCAAATAGAG